>JACXGJ010015074.1:0-13967 GCA_016801105.1 Esox niger
GCGCGTTGTCGTCATCTTGATCCCGCCCTGAAAGTCTTGTGATGTCTCTGTTTGCCATCTTCCCCTTTTCTCATCATATACACGTTCTCTTGATTTCCATCTATCTATCATCTATCTTTCTTTTAATCGCTCCATCTTTGTCTCTCTCTCCATCCGTCCGTGTCCCTTCTGTATTTTCACTCTTGCACACATCTCTCCACAATCTCTCCCCCCCACTGGTTTTCTCCTCTTTCATCTCTCTTCCTAGCTTCCTTTACTCTCCTATACAAAGCAATTGTCTATCACGGTGCTCTTTCAGGGATAAACTGCTCAATAGAGATGTCAGAAACGCACCCAGGCATAACAGAATAGAAACCAGCCACCTATAGACGGAAAAAAATGCATTGAATAGAAGCGCAGCACTGTGCTCTATGTGTATACTCTGAACGTTATATATTTTCAACGTCCCCACCACAGAGGAATATGTAATTACATTTTAACACAGCCATTGCTAGCAAACTCCTTTTGGCGTCTATCGGCTGCAGGGTCACACGTCTTCCGTTGACCTAGCATACAGCGCTTTCGGAAAGTATTCAGACCCCTCCACATTTTTATGTCTCATTTTAACTTAATTAATACGTTTGAAAAGTGTCTTCGCAATGCAGAAAATACCTCAGAAGTGTGAGATGCATCAAACCCAGTCAGCAATTTTGTTGTTAAAACAAAAACCCGAAACGACAACCAAGGTCCATAAACTTCAAATGGTTCAGAACTGGCTGCGGGCCAGCCCCATAATCCCCAAGTCCAAACTCAAAGGATTGGTGGCAGGGCATTCTGCAGGGTTGCTCCTAGGCTCTGGAACTCTCCCCAGAAAACATCTGTGACTCTGAGACCATCCCAATGTTCCAGCAACATATCAAGACTCTATTCAAAATCGCCTACCCCAAGCTATGCCCAATCCCATTCTCACAATTTTCTTAGTTTTCGAATGGTCATTTTGTATTATTTTTTTAAAATTCCATGTTCATTTTGTAAAGTGTCTTTGGATCCTTGAAAACCACTATATAAATATAATGCATTATTATTATTATTATTAAGGTAAACATTCAAGTAGTACAGCATACCCAAAATGGCCACCACAATGTCGTCCTTGAGGATTTCGATGGAGCCCCGGGACAGGAAGTAGAGGGCCGTGAGCACGTCTCCGCAGTGGACCAAGGTGTCACCCGGTGGGGAGTGAGTGGTCTTGAACCTCATGGCCAGGGCCCTCAGGCAACCCTTAGTGGCCCCCTGAAAAGCCTTGCACCCCTGCAGAAGACTGGCATTGAGGTGGAGGCAGATATCGGCCTGAAGGCACTCTGGGAAACCCTTCAGGACCTGGGCAGGACAGGTCAAAAGACAGGTCAAAGGACAGGTCACCACGGTAACTTGTGGTCATTTACGACTGGGATGCAGTATTATCTGAGGTGTGGAATTAACTCATTTCTGGGTCTGTGAGCAAGATTGGTTTGGATCAAGGCTGAAATATCTGCCAATCCTGCTTGTACAACAGTATAAGAGTAACAGTACAGCATATCTATGGTATATACTAACACAGTCATCTATTCACCAGTACTACAGTAGATCTATATAGCAATAGTAGATATATTCACCAGTACTTCAGTAGATCTACATAGCAGTAGTAGATCTATTCACCAGTACTATAGTAGATCTATATAGCAGTAGTAGATCTAAGTACCAGTACTACAGTAGATCTACATAGCAGTAGTAGATCTATTTTCCAGTACTACAGAAGATCTATATAGCAGTAGATCTATTCACCAGTACTAAAGTAGATCTATATAGGAGTAGTAGATCTATTTTCCTGTACTACAGTAGATATATATAGCAGTTGTAGATCTATTTACCAGTACTGCAATAAATCTATATAGCAGTAGTAGATCTATTTACCAGTACTACAGTAGACCAAAATGTCAGTACTACAGTAAATCAGTATACTGAACCTACAATTGATCTACTGGTAATCTATTGTAATGCTACAGCAGGAAGTGAATTAATTGTCAAATGATTGCTTTGGACGGTTGTTTTATGGCATCTTCCCATGGCTTCCAATCAGAGTGTTAGCTGGTGGAGGTAAACAGATGGATGTCCAACACTGCAATACAACACACAACAAACTAGATAAACATGGAAAATGTCTGCCATTTGATTCAAAAGAAACCAGTGTGTTCATGAGGTAGCCTTATACCTCACCCCACTTGGTTTCATCAGTGTGTTACCTTATTTTTAAACCAAATAAATCAATAAAAGACTTACTGCAAAATTGAATTAACCTGCCATGTCATTTAGAGTATGACAATCTACATGACCAAATTGTTTGAACTAATTACATGACTAATTTACAGCAAACGCTTTAAACTCAAATTCTTTCCCTAGAGATATGACATATACACTCCTGTTTTCAGTGACATCAACTAATAATAATAGAAGACTGAAAAAAACTATCCTAATCCTTCCTCATTTTCTTCACACAAATAACACAATCCATATTAACAAAACACAACGTCTTATTTCCTTAAAATAAATCTGGACAAACCTTGTTTTCTTGGAAAAGAGAGGCTAATTATATCAGGAGGTTTTTCAGAGTAGAGATAGAACAACATTTGGCAAGTGCAGGTTCCACAGGGTGGTCTGCCTGCCGAGCCTCCCACACAGGGAGAAATCTGGCAGCGCCTGACTAGGCAGTCTGTCCTTTTGGCAGGATGCACAGTCTCTAGTAGCTACCATAAAATACGTGATCATGTTTGCATACACAGATTTCATGCAAATGGCGACCTTGTGGCAAGCCACATGCAAGGCAATCTGTGTTGGACAATATGGACTGCTAGAAGCGCTGAAGTGTCATTATATTTACTAGCATGCAGAGAAGAAGTCAATGTACCCATGACACGATCAAGAGAGGGCCACAGAATTTTAAATATACATTTAGATTACTGGAGGGCATGCCTTCAAATGAGCATGCATTCTTAGACCATCCTCTGATTTAGTTCTTGGTTTTAGATTTAATGCACACTGACATTTCAGAATCAAGAGGTTTCTGAAAGAAATAGGTTATCTAGTATCTTTAAACATGTATAGATATACTACCTCCTGGTCTTACCAGAGTGGTGGAGTCAGTCCATTTGACATGAGGCAGACATGGAAAAGACAAGTTTCCATAAGTACAGTAATTACCATCAGGCTTGAAGCCAGTTTCCACACAGTTTCCACGGCTTTTACTGTAGTGTTCAGAAACATAATTAAGAATTTTACAGTATAATCATCATAGATAGAAAGCAGGAGATGGTAATTATAGTTCTTTTCGATGTAGTGTTCTAGTATACATCTATGTTGTCATCTTATATAGCTATGTTGTATAAGGTAAACACACCTGGCCATGTATCTGGCAACAATCGTCTTAGAGAAAAGGTTGGTATAAGGGCTTGAAAACATGTCTCAGAAAAGAATCTACAGTAAGTTAGAGAAGCTAAGTGAGAGAAAAACTAAATGTAGTAAAATAACTGTGTTGTCAAACTGCAGAGCTGAACATTAATAACATCAGTGCTCAATATGAATAGTATTAATTAAATATTAAATTAATATGAATATTATTATGTCCAGTGCAATTTGAGAATATTTTATTTGAAGTCTCATCTTTCTCTCTCTCAGTCCCTTTCTCCTTCTCTCACTCACTCATCATATTCCCAAGCACTACAGCTAGCCCTAATCTCAACAATCCAAATTAAATACCTGAACTAAACAAACCCAAACCCAAACCGCAAATGCCTCAAACCAAAGTTAACCACAATTCTAACAATATTACCAACCAAATCCCTAACTGGGAAATCAGACACACACACAAACACTCACTCACAATTATTAAAAATGTACACAATTCAGCCCAAACAAACTGCCTTTTAAAAATGGGTAAAAGGATTATTACATTCCTATTAATCAATAATTTTCTACCTTGTAATAAGTGTTCACACACACACACACACACACACACACACACAATACAAACCGACTACGCCAGATGCGTGAAAACGTCTCGCCGTTCGTACCATGTTCATGTCGATTCCGTTGGTGTAGGTCCAGGCGTGTTGGAAATACTCCTCAAGGCGCTGTCTCAGTGGGTTGGGGATCTGGTGGAAGCGGATGAACTCCCTGACCCGGAGCATCTGCAGGTGGTACCGTGCCGTGCCAGAGTACAGACGCTGGATGATGGCCGACACGTTGCCAAAGATGCTGGCGTACATCAGGGCTGTGTGGTGAGGGAAGCGCGGTAACCGGGTGACACCGTGTCCTTATGGCTATAACCCCATGCCCCAACTTCTCATTAATCACTCGCTACAAAGACGACAAGAGATGTTGGACGTCCTTGGCTGTACAGAAATATTGATTCATTGTAGTAATAGGTGTTATGTACTTATTAATTTGTGTATTTAGTCCTGGGACTCCTATAATCTTCTGCCGGCACAGCCAGAAGAACACTGGCCACCCCTCAGAGTCTTGTTGCTCTCTAGGTTTCTTCCTAATTTCTGACTTCCTAGGGAGTTTAACCAAGTCACTTTGCATCAACTTTGTTTTTGCTTGCTCTTTGGGGATTCAGGCTGGATATCTGTAAAAGCACTTTGTGACAACTGCTGATGTAAAAATGTCTTTATTTAATAAATGTGACTGATCGATCGATATGCACTCACAGCCGATGAGCATGACGCAGATGGAGAAGATCTTTTCAGAGTTGGTGTTGGGGGAGACATTCCCGAAGCCAACACTGGTCAGGCTGCTGAAGGTGAAGTAGAGGGCCGTGACGTATTTGTCCTTGATGGACGGCCCCGAGCTGGGGTCGCTGTAGTTGTACCTGAAAGGGAAGGCATACATGCTAAGTCGTGTGCGTTTCACAGAGATACGACCACTGTGCGTTTTCTCAGTGTACGTTGTCACAAAAAAACAAACATTTAACCCAGTCCTTTAAAATTACTAAAAATAATCAAGAATACCTCCCAGCCCCTCATTAAAATTCACATGGATTTTAATGGTACATAATATTTCTGAATATAGTCAATGGTGCACAATATTTCTGAATATATATTCTTGCCATCGTACCTCTTCCCAATTGACACACCCAGGTTATCCAGCCAGCCAATCTTGTGCTCCAGATAGGGCTTCTCCACGTTGCCGATGGCATACCAGATGCAGGCCAGCCAATGGGCAATGAGGGCGAAGATGCACATGAGGAGCATAAGGACGGCGGCACCGTACTCTGAATACCGATCCAGCTTACGGGCCACGCGAACCAATCGGAGCAACCGGGCGGTTTTCAGCAGTCCAATCAGAGTGGTGGTCTGGAGGGACAAGGAAGATAAACGGCTGCGATTGAGGTTGGGCTTGAGTGTTATGGTAATGGGGCAGAGGTATTACTCAACTAGATGCGCGACAACAGGAAGCGATGTGTCAGAATTGGGGTTAAGGTGAGTTCAAAGGTTAGGAGAGAAGTGAAGACTGTAAATAAGCTCGGAATGTATGTTACCAGGATCTAGTTTCTGAATTTGCTGGTATATGTCAACAAGAATTTTCTCAAAGTGCATGAAATTAAATAAAATGTATAATAAAAAATGTATGGAAAAATTCTGTGATTGAAGTATAGAAGAATGGGAAGGCCAACTGAAAAATACGCGTCTCAAGTCTGCTTTAGAAAACAACAGTCTGAACAGCTCTGTGTCTGACAGTCTCATTGCGGCATCAAGGATGACCCTGGTTCCATCTAAACCATACGAGGGAAAAGGCAATGAAACAAAAAGACAAAAATAAAAATAACAAAAAACGCCAGTCTTCTAGGAAGTTAGGATGAATGACAGGTGAAGAGGAATCATACTGCAGTCGACTGCAGACAAAATCTTTTTAAAGAACAATGAAATAACACATCTTTGATCCTTTGTCAGAAAACCTCAGAATATTCTAGCGAAGCCAAGCAGCCACCATGAAAACAAAGCATAAACACAGTGCTTCTTGTACTCGGCAACCCTTCCTGCCTTCTGTTCAGTTTCATTTAAACAGTCTTAATCCTGGTAGCACGCTATTTTGGTTCCTGCCTGACTAAATTAACACAGGCTCTAAAAAAAAAAACTAACTGAGTCAGTCATAAGATAAGACTTGATTTATTGCCGTCACACAGCCTGTAAACAGAATGACTGAGTCTTAGGGAAACACTAATGGTTTGTTCCTCATCTCATCAGGACTGATGATTCCAGTAATATCCTGAAGGAAATCTTTAGGGTACCCTGTCCTCCCTAGTCACTGCAGGTTTTCAGTTCTCTGCACCGCTTTTCGGTCGTTTACAGAAGCATCTCTTGCTTACAGGTGAGATTCAGCTTGACAGCGACTGTGGTTCCTTGTCTATTAGGGAGGGGGATGATTTATGGCACGGCAGCAGCACGACTCTGTCAAATGGGAATGTGGATGTTACTTCTAACGCTCTCAAAGATCCATTACGAAACACATGGCCCGGCATGCGACATCCACACCGTTCTTTCCCCTGAATCTCTGCAATCATCTCCAGCTCCTTAAAATGGAAGACAGATTTCTCGGGGGGACGGGACGTCCGATGCATGTGGACTGAGGGGTTTAGAAGCGTGTCCTTTGATTGGAAACGTTGCTTCAGACCGCAGTTCCTGTCTGTTGATGTGAAGGGAGATGAAGAATCTCATTAACAGCCCGGGTGGTGAATTAAATGCTTCCTGTGAATGGGAACAAGGTTTGGCTAGCCATCTGCCCTTGGCCTGTCTACTTTAACCGCCCTTCGTTGACAGACAGCAAGCCTGACTTCGCCCTCTAACTGGAACGTCAGACATAATCCCATACAACCACTTGCTTGCTAACTACACTCCTGGAGAGGCACTGTCCGTTCCAGCCCGGCGCTGACACTTCTGCTTCACGGCCAACTAATTCATTTACCTCCTCAAATGGCCTGATTTGTTCTGCTGGACTATTACATTTAGCTACTGCTGCGAGCTTCCTGAAACGGGAGACACACTGTAATTTGGCCACACCCTGCTGTTCATTCCCAACCACAGACTAAGTTCTGCCACCAGACATGTGAATAATGCCTCAGCATTGCTCTGAAGCAGCGCTGCTCATTACATTTGCTAACAGGTCTTTCTAATGGTGTTTGGTCTAATGAGTACATGCTTAGCTTCCCCGCTCTTTGACGCACCAGCCAGGGACACACTTAGCAGACTCTCCTTGGTGGATACTAACGCCCTGTGGATTCCATCTTCTTGTATCTGTCTCCCTCCTGCCCGGGCAACATTCCATTCTCTCACTCACTGAGGTAAAGCGATCTTTCTTTAAACTTCCTTTGATCTTGGACCAACTTTCCCTCGCTTTTGAAATGTTTTGAATTTACCAAGTTGTCGCTGCACCCAATAGCATCCAACATCCAGTAACTGCAGACGTTCCATGAAATGTGCAGGAGAACACTGCCTGGAATAAGACTAAAGGTAGTTGAACCAAGCATTCTTTAACCAAGCGTTCCAAAACTATGTCACCATGTAATCACAATTTGCTCTTGAGGCCAAGCAACAGTCCAAGTGTCTGTTAGTAACTTTCAAGGACATCTCAGCTATGTGTCTGTAACCAGACCAACAGCGGCCAGAACGGCCCCACTCAACGCTCACAAGGTCTACGTTTTTCCCCCTTACTTCATCTGATCCGGAGCCGAAGATGAGCAGGTCGAAGGGGATGGCGGCCACCATGTCGATGAGGAACCAGCCCTTGAAGTAGTGGATGGCTATCTTCGCCGGGTGGCTGACCACCTCCTCGTTGAGATTCACGTAGGTCGTCCTGAAGTTGATCAGTATGTCCACGATGAACATGATGTCCACCATGAGGTCGACTACGTTGAGCGGTGAGCACGAGTACCCACACTCCCTCCTCTTCTGCTCCTCGAGGTCGTTGAGGAGGAAGGCGGCGGAGTAAGGGGTGAAGATGGCCGTGTAGATGACCAGCAGGAGGATCAGCCAGTCCCAGACCGCTTTGAAGGGGCTGTAATGGAGGATGGTGAACTTGTCCATGCGCGGGGTCTGGAGCTTGTATTCCGGAAGCACATCTGCGCCAAGGGACAACACCTGGTAACGAAGGGAAGAGGGGTGCCAGAAGGGTTAACGTGAAGACCAGCACTGGTAAAGACTATAGGTAAACACAAAATAGTTAAATGGAAAAGACTGATTTTGGCTGATGTGTCTGATCTATTTTGCCTGTGCTAGCGGTTTCATAAATTGTGTGTTATTGTACATGCTTCTACTTTAGGGCTAAGGCTGACACCAAGGCCAGGTGCTTGAAAGAGCTCCCAGCATGAAAGGTCTGTCACCACTTGACCTAAACCCATAGACTGTAAGCCTAATCTCAAAATCGATTACACTTCCTGCATGTGCTCTGGTATTGTTTTTGGCACAGAGCGTTTTCCATAGTGGAGGGGAGGGGCAACGTTGTGATGCGCGCCGCAACGGACAGTTTGACAGACCAATTCAAAGTCAGGCAGGAAGGACCACATTGACACATTTCAAAAACACCCCGCTGCTCCCCGTCAACACCCTGGATTTTATGAAACACTCATTACCACACAAATGCTCCAAGCGGTAGCGCTTTAATGTGGGAAAAACACTATTTTAAGGAACCTGACATGTCACTATTCCAGTTAAAGCACAACCTGTTCCTGGAAAACGTCTAACATCAGTCTCATAGAGCGAAGACACGGACCATTCCGGATAACAGTCTCAATGACACCGAGGTAATTATAGTGGTAAGCGGTGGTGGAATATACTCATTCATTCTGCAGCCTGACATTTTATTGCCAGGAAAGACATTTCTGCTCGGCTCTGTGGTATATTTTCATCGTGTAGAGGCAGGCGAAAGGAGGAGAGAGACAGGTAAAGCACTTCACCCAAGGGGCAGGGAAGCAATAATTGCAGTGGATGAAAAAAAGCGAGTTGAAATAGAGCCTGGGAAATGGAATAAGGGCTCCAACTGGGTCACTTCTGCCATAGATATATAATTACCAGTATGGGAATCCTCATTTAAGTTGATGTTTCTCATTGGTCCCCTCCATTTATTGCATTTCATTGCCCTTCTCCACCTATAACTCCTTAGTCCACCCAGTTCTTGAAAATGTGTCAGCAACCTGCACCAATCTTTAGAGGTGAATGCCTGATTCCATTTCCCAGACTCCATTTCGGCTCGCTTTTCTCTTCAACTACAGTTAATGCTTCTCTGCCCCTTGGGTGAACATATATTTCCCATCTAGAAGAGATTAAGTCAGAATACCTGGGGCACAGGTGAACAACATTAATAATGGAATTGGTTAGTAGAGGTCCTACTTATCTTTGTTTAAGGTCTTGACCATTAAGCCAGCGGGAAGTCTTCTGTCATTAAACTACAATGTGCTGTATCGCTTTTCTAACAACCTTTCGTCTTGTGACTTTAGGTGAAACGACGTCACCAAATCAGCCTAAATTGCCATGGAGATGGACAGTCTACTGGGCAGTTGCTTTGTTGATGTTGCCCCCAGCCTCTGATTTGAAGTCAGCCTTTCTATATTCTCCCAAGGGTTAACCATTGGTGGTTGGGAGGCATATTCTGATCCTGAAACCCGAGGCCCATATACAATGACGTTACAATGATGAACTCTGAGCCCTCTGGCAAGCCTTGAGTCAGCTGGCAGATCGACAACAGTCGCGTGGCTCCCCTTGATTTGTTACTAAATAAAAAATTCGAGTTAATTATTTAACACGCCTACTGTGGCTTCATTTGCCATCGTGCAAATGAACTCCCTGCGATATTTGAGGCTTGTTTTGTGCATGACTCAGCCCAGAACACTATGCAAATGATAGCTCCTTTCCCCATCTCATTTGCATGTCGGAGTGTCGTTTGATGTCTCTGTCAGTGCTGCCTCGTCACTCAGCCAGCAACGTATTGTCTGCATCAAAGAAAAACATTTGCAAAACTGAAGAAAACACATTAGAGAGGAGACATCAAAACTGAGGCACGTAAATAACAACCTGGTAAAACAGGGCAATAACAAACATGTTGTCCACCAGTTATATACCATCACCCTGGGCCAATCAGGGTTGGGTAAATGCCATATTCACACGTTAAGTCGTATCTTTTACCCAAGTTTTGTACAAATCCGGCCAGTGGTGTGTGAGATGTGAAGAATGTAAACACACATGCAGTAGCATGCTTTCAATGTCAGCGCGCCTGAACACTCTATCAAGGCCAACGAGGGCTTGATTCTGACGGTTTGGTTTGGCCCTCTGAACCTCCAGTCACCACTGCACTGAAAGGAAATCCTCGCACAAGCTTAGTAAACAAGCCCTTTTCACCTTGGCAGGGTTTTGTCAGCTGCTTTTGCATGCTGTCTACTCTGTGAAGATCTATTGTCCCTGCTGACCGTTGCGGTCAGGTGTCCCACCAGAACACCTGCTCGCACTTGTTGTCCGGTTAGCCACTGTTAATGAGAGCTCTAGACAAGACAACTGGGTTCACTTTCTATAATGCATCCTTTGCAATTCGTCGTAGACAATCCCTTTTCTCAGATTACCTGTGACGCTTAGCTTGGGTCATGCCATGTCTTGAAGGGCAAAAGGGAAGCGTTTGATCACGCTGCAATCCCTTGGGCATCTGTCTGGCGAGGCAGAAACAGTATGACTCTTCGTCAGGCCGCTGACGGTTTCTGGCGCAGCGTGAATGACACAATGAGACAAACACGTTGAAACATACAGAGTAGGAGGAGTTCATCTCCCCGCATGCCCAAGTTGGTGGCATCCCGAAGGTTTCTCTGCCAGGCAGCTGTCGCCATCCCATTGTTCAAGCATCCACAGGTGATGAAAGAGTAAACGCCAACATGTGAACTCAACAAAGAAAGTTTTTTCCCCACAGTCATGTATGTGTTAGCTGTAGAACACAGAGCCAAATAAACCAAGAAATTTGTCACCGTCCAGCATACAATGTATTTTCCCACATCTGTGTCCGGAGGTAACAGGACCTTCGCTTGTTGAGTGAAGTATTAATACTGGGAGAGTAAAGCATTTATGTTGGCACTATAATGCATAGTTTAGATTGACTTCTCAGACACTATTACTAAGTATGGATTTTTATTTAAGGGTCGGTTATTAATGCCTGCTTCAAAATGGGTGTCAAGTCGTTGTTGCTGCCTCGGCTGTCGAGGCCACAGCGTATGTGTATTCTGTCAGCTGGCTTGGCAAAATTTTTTCCAAACCTGGTCCCGGGGACCCCAAAGGGTACATGTTTCAGTTTTTGCCCTGGCAACCCACACGACTCGATGACAGGTTGATTAGGTCAGTCAGGTGGGTTTTAATAAGTTGTCCGAGTACTACGGCAAAAACGAAAACATGCACTCTCTGGGTTCCCAGGACCAGGATTGAGAAACACTGATGATGTGGCATCCCCCCAAGTGAATGCATGTCTGCGGGCGTGATTGGATGACCCCAACGGCCAAATAGGACCAAGGAGTGAATGGCAACGAGCCTCAAATCTCTGAGAGACTGAGTCGAATACAGAGTAAAAACCATAGCCACAACACAAAGACCACTACTGGTAACATTATTAAAAATAACCAGCCAGTCAGCCAATCAACAGCGATCTGGCCAGGCAAGCAAGAGTCTTCAGTTAACCTCCACAGTTGTTAACTGAAGACTCCTCCCTTGACATAAATATTTTTAAATATTTAGCAACGTGTACACACGTTGATAGTGCATAACCCCATAATGTGTCATATCTTATTCTCTCATGTTTGTGGTTGAAAAATGACTGTAGGTGTTGATCTAATACACGAAATACACATTTACGCTCTAATATACACATATTTCAAACTAAAACCAATTGAAACCATTCAATATGGAGGTGAGAGCAAAGACAGTCACCCTGTCTTCCTGTTATTTGCGGTTATATTCATGGGTTGGGTGTCAATCCAGCAGGCTACAGAACATGTTTATTTAGCACTAACACAAGCACTGGAGAGACTCTGCTGGAACAGTGTGCGATTCACAGCCAGACTACAGGGTTAGGGAGCTCATGCATTACAGCCAAAGAAACACATCAAACACTGAAGTGTCACAATACCAATTCAGCTGCCTGGTTTGATTCAGTAAGGCGGAACGAGATCATAATTGGAAAAAGGATGTAAAATACCATCTGCTAAAAAATAAGCTGGTGGTGCTTTAAAACCCTCAAAACCAGTATAGCCAAAGTATACCTGGTTCAGGTACATTGTCAACCTTGGTCCTGGAGGTCCGAAACTGTGCCGTTTTTTTATCCTTTCCTTCTAACCCTAAACTTGACCCAAAGCCACTATTAGCAATTTATTCAAGTGAGAACCGGCAAATGGGTGAGGACTTCTGTTTCTCACAAGCATAGTGATGCGCGCACACACACACACACACACACAGGCACACACACGCACACACGCACGCACGCACGCACACACGCACACACGCACACACGCACCCAGCATCCCATATGAATACAGAGCTGGATCCTGTACTAACTAGAAATACATTGCTACTGTATGGGTTTAAAGGTCAAGCAGCTTTACAACAGGAACACACACACAAAGCACGTCCTGTCTGTCTGCCACAGGAATCCACTGTGAGGTGTCAGCGTAACACACACACACTGACATTGTCCGAAGGGCAGACAGGCTGGCAGACGGGCAGGCAGGTGACAACAACCTTTAACCTGGGCGTAACATTAGAGTGCTTCCCAGAGCCCTTCTCTGTCTGGCCTTGGTAAGATAATCTGCCCTGGTCCCAGACACTGGTTTACTTATTCAAAACTGGTGAGAATTTAAATTACCGGACAACGTGTACAGATACTGTGTTCTGACTGGGTAGCATTACAAGTGTGTGGTGAACATCTTTTTGTGTATGTAGGGTAGGTGATCATGTACAATCTTTGCTATATAGGAAAGAAGGTTGTTAGATGAGAATAGCCGTGCAAGTAAAAAACAAACCCAAACCCCAACGTTTTCTGAAGACCTGTCTTCTCCAGTGGAACCAATTCGAAATGGACAAACTCTATAAAGGACACTTCACTGAGTGACGTCTCACATCACCGCTTCTACTTCCAAGCACCTTCTCCACCGCGTACCGGGCGTACAAACTTTCTTGACCTCTGACCTTACCTGTGTGACCTTATCGGTGACGTTGTGTGTTCGGTCCTTGACCTTTGGGGCGATGATGGTCTTCTCAGAGGACTGAGGGGACGGGCACTTCTTGTCGTTGTTGGCCTCTGAGAAATTGAACGTGATGAGGGGGATCTTGTTGATGGTGCTGTATCTGTTGAGGTGGGAGTCGGACGTGGAGCCCAGAAGACTGGATTTTATCTGGTTGAAGGGTCCTGGAATGGAGAGAGCAGCGGGGAAACGGGTGACGGTAGGCCAGGCATACACAGCGGTGCTCACACCCCTGGAAGGGTTGGCGGAATGCCGCCGGTTAAAAGGGGACTTGAATGTGATTCGTGGGCAGCGGTTTGGGTCAAAATGGAGCTGTGTCTGTTTGAGTGTTTTACTGCAGAGTGAACAACCACAAGACAAGAATAAAAATACAACAGTGAAATACACGCCTCCTGCTTAATCCTCTTCCCATCAACAGCTACTCTGCGCCTCCTGCTTAATCCTGTTACCTTCCCATCAACAGCTACTCTGCTCCCCCTGCTTGATTCTGTTACCTTCCCATCAACAGCTACTCTGCGCCCCCTGCTTGAATCCGTTACCTTCCCATCAACAGCTACTCTGCGCCCCCTGCTTGAATCCGTTACCTTCCCATCAACAGCTACTCTGCGCCCCCTGCTTGAATCCGTTACCTTCCCATCAACAGCTACTCTGCGCCCCCTGCTTGAATCCGTTACCTTCCCATCAACAGCTACTCTGC
>JACXGJ010015075.1:0-13964 GCA_016801105.1 Esox niger
ACACACTCCCGTACCTCCTCCCCCATCCCTCCAATCCATTTCAATATAATTGCCAAGTGCAAGTGACAAACCGCAATCTAAAACCTGTTGTTCATATTGAGTGCTTTGGAAGTTGTTTTCCTGTAGAAGCTAAATCTATTATGGCTTTGTTGAATACAGTGCGCATGCTTGCAAACAGAAAATACAGACATACACACTAATCTACGGTTAATCAATAAAATATGCTATGGTTCTCACTCTCCATCTCGCTTTTCCTCTTTCTCTACCTCTCTTTTCTCTCTCTACTCTCTCTCTCTCTCTTTTCTCTCCATCTCCTCTTTGCACCCTCTCTTCACCCCTCCATCTTCATCAGGTCCTTCTCTGTATGACTCCATGCTGGAATCAAAGGCCTCCCTGGGGCAACACTAATGACTGTACGGGCCTGACACGGTACAGACCAGACTACTGAATGCTAATGACTGGACTGGATCAGTGTTAGCTAGGCGGCATACCAGGCAATGACACATCAACATGTCTTGAACTCCAAACGTTGATGCTAACGATATGGAATTGGAAGCATAAGACAAACCAGCAAGGGAGAGATAAAACACTCTACACTTTTAATTGTATTCTATGGCAGTTCTATTGTGCTTTTCTATCACCCCGAAATCTTTGCACTATCAACAAAGGTGAATTTGATCAGCTGCCATGATCGAGGTTCAGAACCTTTTGCTTTTCATTCTGAAAAGTAGATCATGCAACTCAAATATATTTCCTGTTAAGGTCTGCAGGCAACTTTATTTCAATTAATCCATTATTAAAATCGTTTGTCCCTTTGCCTAGACTTTACAATGCTGTATAATCCTAGGCTATCAGTGCGCGGCAGACACAAAGGGATCCTTTACATCCCATTGTGGAGTGTGCTGCCCATAGGAAAATTAGAACATCAAATTTAAATTCATCCGCAGACAGACATGGGGGGGTTAGGAGAACAGAACAGGGTTAAACCCTCATTGCTCTATATACCACCGCTGTGGCACTGTAACGGATGACATGGAGAGGAAAGGGGGGCGGCGGATTCATCCAACACTGCTTGGGCACAAGCGGATTTCAGGCGGCCCCCCAGCCAACAATAACAAAAGGTCCCCACCCAATTAAACCCCCAGTTTCTGACCACCCCATACACACACACACACACACACACACACACCACCCGCTTCAAGGCCACAACACCGTGCGAAGTGTGTGCTTCCCAAACGTGTCCCCCAAGGAGATTCGCTGCTTTGGGATAATCCTGGAAAAGCCGGCTGCTGCCGGTCTTGGGGAGACATTTCTTCAGATTTGATCAGTTTTTCTGTCTGATTGCGGTCTGTCTGAGGGGATGTGATAAACTCATTAGTTCAACAGAGTTTGTGTTTTATTTGCGGTCATGTTGACGACAAAGACCACAACACAAAACTCAACCCAACCTGAGCAATTGCTTAGATATTCTGATTTCTGCCAACGTTGGTCCGTATCAGATAGGCTTGGCTACATTCCCATTAACACAGATCTAGACAGTCGAGATTTTACATCAAAACCATGCATCAGTTAGACTCTTTGTAAGAAAACATTGGGCACCAAAACACAAGCAGCCTTCGGCCCTTCGTGGTTAGTGAGATAAATTACAGTGCTATTCTCTCATCTTTAGACTCTCCAGGGGTCTCAATCAATACAGTAAAAGAAAACCCTAAGGGTGTGTGTGTGTGTGTGTGTGTGTGTGTGTGTGTGTGTGTGTGTGAGTGAGAGAGAGACAGAGACAGAGACAGAGACAGAGAGAGAGAGAGACGTGCATACTTCCGTGCATATGATATCTGGGGTAAAACAGAAGATCCAGCGGCCTCCACCAGCTTTTTCTAGCCCCATAGACTCAGACTAAAACAGCCCCATACTGGTTTAACGATCAGCCTCTACTAGCCCTTTACAATCAAGTAGCTATGTAGGCAAACCTTCCCCTACTGGCATACTTTGAAACGGCTTACAGATTAACACAGAGCACAACACTTTCTCACATAGGCTAACAAGGCAGAATAGCCGTAGTTTGTTTAACCCCCCCGAAACTGAGTCCTCAGATTTGCGGAGAAATCGCATAGTGTATATTTCTATTCGTAGATTCCAAATGGTTATGACCATCTTATTTCAGCATTTAGCAAGAAAAGCCATTCACTGTCGCTTCTGATAGATATTGCTCAGTGACTAACAAAACACAGCAACTGGTAGGAATAGTAATAGTTTAACTGTATAGAAGGAAATCAGATGCTATCTGTTATAGTCTTTGATATCTTGGGTCTTAGAATCTTCTTTGCTGGTTTACTAATATGCTTTCAAGGGTTTTTTACCAGTGTTTTCATCTTGGGGGCATTCATACTTGAAAAAGTATGTAAAAAGGCAGCAAAGGTATTTCCTCTAGAGACTACATGGAATAGAGACTACATATTATTCACCTAACATCACAATTCAGACAAGCCAAACGCATCAGATAAATATATTTATAAAACATTGTTTAAATAACCACCCACTCCTGCTCATTTGGGACACCCATGCCCTAGTCTAAACAACTGGGTTTAGGACATTAATAAACACTTTCACAGACCAGTACCCCACTGGCCAGGGGCCATTATCTAGGGTTCATGGCATGTGCAAAGACCCTGAATATACATTGGGCAGTTGAAAATGTATCGGAAATTCATTGCACAAAAGAAATTGCAGGTGCTTTAACTTACTTTTCAAATCCAATAATGGAATATTTTATAGTCAATATGATAATTTCCAGTTAGATCCTTATTGGATTTAATTGATGTACATCAATCTGATTCTGTCTTTACATTTCAAATCTTTCATCTCCCATTTTCCTAGTCCATACTATCTGTACACCTATTAGTATTAACAGAAAGATCCCGCTATAAGAGGAACTGGAAAAAGGTAATTGTAGCATCTAAATCAATGATTTTGGGGGTTAGATTCTGACTTAACTAACTCAGTGTAAAGCACTGTTAATCATCTCCACAGCCAGTGACAGCACTGCTAGAGCCTGCTGAGGCTGTTGCCTGTGCAGACCACCCTGTTCTGGTCTGTATCAACCTCAGCTATTGACCTCTATACTCAGAGCCCAGCTAACCTAGGCCCCTCAGTTGGGCTGATGGGGGGTGTTAAAGAGGCCAAGTGTGCCTGGAGGAGTGGGGCTGGATGGAAGGTTGTTTCAAGGGTCACCGTTCCGCCCCTCTGATCAACTCTATAGGTCTCTATTGAAGATAGGACTGGGTGGGTGTGAGTGGAAGTGTGTGTAAGTGTGTGTGGGGGTGTGTGTGTATTGATCGAAGGCCAAGCAGGTTCCCTCCCCATGGAACAACCCTACAAAGACCTAAAAGGGAGAGTAGCTCAAGGTGCCTGAAGTGCCTGTCTTGAGGAAAACTAGAGCTAAATCATCTGCAATATAAATATATAAGATCTTCTCCTTCTCTGCCTTGGTCTATGATATTGCCCAAGGGGGCCTTATTGCAACTGTGTTGCACTGATTTATTCACATGAATAGTAAACACATTTATAAAAGCAGCATTATTTCTGTAGGATCCCAAGGGAGGGGCTAAAGAGTAACACCTCTAACTATGAATACTTTATCCTAGAAGAGGAATATATCTAACTATGAATACTTTAACCAGGAAGAGGAATACGCCTAATAGTGAAAACTTTAACCAAGGATGAGAAGCATGCCTAATAGTGAATGCTTTAACCAAGGAAGAGAAGCATGCCTAATAGTGAATACTTTAACCAAGGAAGAGAAGCATGCCTAATAGTGAATACTTTAACCAAGGATGAGAAGCATGCCTAATAGTGAATACTTTAACCAAGGAAGAGAAGCATGCCTAATAGTGAATACTTTAACCAAGGAAAAATAGTACCCATAATAGTGAATACTTAACCAAGGAAGAGGAGTACATCCAATAATGAATACTTTAACCAAGGAAGAGAACTGTGCTTTTCGTTGAATACGTTAACCAGGAATAGGAGTATGGCTAATATTGAATACTTTAACCAGGAAAAGGCCTATGTACAGTTGTGCTCACACGTTTGCATACCCTGGCAGAAATTGTGAGATTTTGGCATTGATTTAGAAAATATGTTTTTTTTGTACGATAGTGATCATATGAAGCCATTCATTATCACATAGTTGTTTGGCTCCTTTCTAAATCAAAATGAAGATGAGAAATCACCCAAATGGCCCTAATCAAATGTTTACATACACTTGAATGTTTGGCCTTGTTACAGATACACAAGGTGACAAACAAAGGTGAAATGGTGAATTTCGCACACCTGTGGCTTTTTCAATTGCAATTAGTATCAGTGTATAAAGAATAAATGAGTTTGTTAGCACTCAGAAAAGAACAGTCAAAGACCTGCGTTACAAGGTAATGGAACTTTATAAAGATAGAAAAAGATATCCAAAGCCTTGCAAATGCCAGTCAGTATGCCAATAAGTACACTTATTAAGAGGTGGAAAATTCGGGGATCTCTTGATACCAAGCCACGGTCAGGTAGACCAAGAAAGATTCCAGCCTAAACTGCCAGAAGTATTGTTCAGGATACAAAGAAAAACCAACAGATAACCAGGAGAAATACAGGCTTCTCTGGAAACAGGCGGTGTTGTTGTTTCAAGGCGCACAATTCAACAACACTTTCACAAAAATAAGCTGCATAGTCGAGTTGCCAAAAAGTCTTTACATTTGGCAACTCGCCACAAAAAGCCAATGCCACAAAAAAGCCAGGTTACAATATGCCCGGCAACACCTTGACACAACCTAACAGCCTCTGGCACACTGTAATTGTGAGTGATGAGTGACAAGACCAAAATAGAGCTTAATGGTCACAACCATAAGCACTATGTTTGGAGAGGGGTCAACAAGGCCTATAATGATGAAAATACCATCCCCACTGTGAAGCATGGTGGTGGCTTACTAATGTTTTGGAGGTTTGTGAGATCTCAAATGTGCGGTTCATGCAAGATTGGCATTTTGCCAAGTCGAATGGGCAGCTATACCACCTGCAAGAATTCGGGGCCTCATACACAACTATTACATAAGACTGCACGCTGTCATTGATGCTAAAAGGGCAATACACAGTATTAAGAACTAAGGGTATGCAGACTTTTGCAGACAGGAGTCAGTTCATTTTGTTCTTTGTTGCATTTTTTGTTTTATGATTGTGCCATTCTGTTATAACCTACAGTTGAATATGAATCCCATAACAAATAAATGACATATTTTTTTCCTGCTCACTCATGTTTTCTTTACAAATGGTACATATATTATCAATTCTCCAAGAGTATGCAAACTTATGGGCACAACTGAATCTTATTGAATATGTTAACCAAGAAAAATACTATGCCTTTTATTGAATGTTAACCAGAAAGAGGACTATGCCTTTTATTATATACGTTTACCTGGATGAGGACTATGCCTTTTATTAAATACGTTTACCTGGATGAGGACTATGCCTTTTATTGAGTGCGTTAACCAAGAAGAGGAGTATGCCTTTTATGGAATATGTTAACCAGAAAGAGGAATATGCATAATAATGGATACTTTAACCAGGAGAAGGACTATGCCTTTTACTGAATATGTTAACCAGGTAAATTACTATGCCTTTTATTGAATACGTTAACCAGGAAGAGGACTGTGCCTTTTATTGAATATGTTAACTAGGAAGAGGACTATGCCTTTTATTGAATTCGTTAATCAAGAAGAGGACTGTGCCTTTTAATGAATACATTAACCAGGAAGAGGACTATGCTTTTTATTGAATATGTTAACCAGGAAGAGGAGTACCACAAACTGTGAATGAGGTGGTGTAAGCACCAGAGGGGGTAAACTCATCTATCCCACAACTCTGTTGGAGGTTAAGTGCCTTAGTATTTCCTCTCGCCATCAGCAGTTTTCTATTTGGCTTGCATTGGGCAACATTTTCTTTCAGTGATGTGGATATTACTCTACTGCAATAATACAAAGAGAGGTATCATCAGATTGGCTGACCAAAACTGACTAAAAAGATGCTACACATTGGATTTTGAAACAAATCTCCCCCTCTCTTACTCCATGCAGATTCTGCTTGACGTTTTACTTTAAGTTTCAATGCAGATTTATTAATTTTTTTAAATGATTGAATAAATATTCCTTGCAAAATGTTGTAAATTGCATGAAAAATATTTTTTTCTATTTCTTAAACCAAGGACATGGTAGCAATTTCTTGATATTGGCCACTTGCCCATGCCACAAAATCAAGAAAGAGTTCTCATTTTGAAAACAATGCCAGACAGAGAGGTAAAATAATATCATAGCCAATCACAACACTGCTGATTGGCAATACCGCCAAATACCATTATTCCAGAGTTACTGCAAAGATATGATGGCTATTTTCTAAAATAAAAGAAAATATAAAACAATCTCATGTAGCTCCTTCAAGATGTCCTTTAAGGTGTAACTAATGCAGGGATATTTTAACAGACAAAGGAAGCTGCAGTTAACAACAGTAGGTCATATCAATTCAGGCATCAGGGTCCAACAATATGGTCAAAGTTAGACTGACATTACCTGGCAATGACTCCCTGTATCATTAGTTATTTTGAAGCATTTATTTGCATGAAATAGTGCAATAATGAAACAGGAACTGTACAAAGTATCGCCAATAAGTCACATCTGTCCCAGGCAGTCATACCAGGCCTTTCGATGACAGCGTTCAATGATCTATGGCTTAATGAAACTTTTATCACTCCACTTTGTCAGGCAGATTAACGTCGCTTTCCTTCTAATGCCTGCTCTTAAATCACTTCCCCATCTTAGTCTGACAGAACCAGAGGGTGCAGAGGAGACTTACAGCACCTAAAATTAGAAGCTTGCTAAACAAATGGACGGGACTTGCCCCTTATCTAACGCAAGAGATTAATACGCTCAAGATTGAGCATATGAGTCGTTTATTCATAAAAGCCTGGCTAGCTGTAAAGAAATTCTCCAGGCAAAGTGTTGTAAAGGCTCCCTATGTCAAACTTTTACTTGTACACTATAAAAACATTTGCTAGTTATGACATGAGCAGTCTTCTTCTTTTCATGACATTTTATCGTTAAGGTTGGGTATATGTTACCAAAAGACTTTCAGAGGATGATTCTGTTCTTGTTGGCCCCTGTCTTGTCTTCCCTGGCCAACCTTTTCCCATCTCTGAACATGGGCTTTATTGTCAAAGCCTTTTAGCCTATTAGCGCAGGTGAGCTACAAAAGCTTCAACTTAATTATACAGGTCAGCAAAAGGGCTACTAGAAGTGAATGCTCATTGACTGAAATTGTCTAAACATGGAACCAAAAAGAAAATGTCTAACCAGTAACCAATAACCAGTCACAACAATCAAGCTTATGATCGCTGACCTTGCCCGTTTTAAATATAGGCCGTCTGATATTAGAGTTAGACCTTTTGCAATGAGGCTTCACAAGTCATAAACTTATATACTTCCGGCTGCGTCCTTCTACCATAACACAGCTAACATTGCTAAATATGGGAAGACATAAATCCTACTTTGTGTCTGTTTGAGATGCTATGCATTCTGTCGGATATGTCTCCTTTGTGCCAGCCACAGTGACAACGGACACCCATTGTGGCAGCCAGAACGGTACTCATTGACACAGATGTATAGCCACCGGATGACAACGCATCAATAGTGTCACACAGTCTCTGCTCATTCCTCCTCAACAAAAAGAGCTGCCAACAGCAAGCTTGTTTTTCTGTTGATATTGTACATGGCTTGTACCTACGGTTTATGAGGGCGGAGAAAACGTCTGGTTTATATACTTTCCATCAAGGACATTACCGTGACTGATTTAGACCTGAGACAACAGGTGAAGGAATACTGAGGCTGATGAATGATCATTCAGGTAGAAATGTAAACCAACAGGGATTCAGCCCTCGAGGCGAAGTACATTTTATATGATCTTACCCTGGGATTTCTTGAAACAAAAAGACAGAAAAGAGGGACCAGAGTCTAAACAAAATGGAGAGCAAGCAATCATTTGATGCTGTGTGATTCATCATCAGGATACACACTCAAGCGCCATTTCCAGACACTGCCACCTCAGGGCAGGTTGTTGACTGAGTGACTGCACTTCCCAATGGTTAGTCACTTCCCGTTGCTTTTCTGTGCGTTAATGTTTTCCATCTTGTGAGAAATCAATGGATTCTGACAATCTCTATATTTCCAAAGTCCCCCACCCACAATGAGGATAAACCAAGTCCATCTTTCAACAGGAAGGACACTGATTTCCGAGACTGAGAGAGAATGGGGGGGACATACATGACATGCTCTCATTTCTCAACCACAGCCATCAGCCAAACCGTCCATTCATTCATCCTTCCTTCCTTCCTATTGTCTCTTATGTCCTTTGCCAAACTTTAAACAGTTCTGTTCTGCTTGTAGACGAAACAAGGAAGAACAGCAACCAGGCAGGCCAAGTTTAGACAGCCCATGATTTGAAGAGATGAATGATGCCGCCCTCGCGGGATTCGAACTGGGACCTCCTGTGTGACAGTTTGTGTCTGTAACCACTATGCCACTCAGCTATACGGGTGCTGATTGTCGCTAAAGCGTCTCGACATTAGATCATTTTGTCACTCATTAACATCAAGCCAAGTTCAAATATTTTGCTAGACACCATTAAGCATTGAGTTCAACTGACCTATGTTTCATATTAAATTTACTTCCACCAGAAATAGAATCTATGAATTGTACAGCTTTCGCCACTGGCAGTTTCAATAGCTTATTAGCCAGTAACAGACTTACTAGGATCTGCTAACTTACTACATGGAATAGTTACAAGAATTGAGCAATTGCTAGCGAGACTGAAGATGAACATGATGTTACACTGCCAAAGCTATTTTATTTCATGGCACAACAACATTTGTTTTTCTTTTATTCGTGAATGACATTGATACAATTACTTTCAATATAAGTGACAATAACTGACTTTTTAAGTGAAAAGACGAAAGAATCATGGACTTTCTCTTTTAAAGGGGTTGTGAGCTACATTACCTCCAAAGGTATGTACGGATGTGAACATCACCAGAAATAGTTGAAAATCCAACCGAAATAGTTGCAATATAACCACCGTTTTATTTTAGGCTTACACAGCTGCTGGAGGTGGTAGACAATGTTTTTGTCTATCCTTTCATCGGGCAAGGCTCAAACACCAGTCCCTTGCATAACAGTCTGCATCTCTAACCACTACACTATTTAACAAGAGGCAGTCAATCAGTCACTCAGTACCGCTTCTGCGGTCAGGCAAAAAGGAAGATGATATAGAGAAAAGAAGAATGGAAGAATGGAAGAAGAAAGAAATGAGGAAGAAAAGGAAGGGAGAAGAAACAATAAACGTCATAAAAAAAGAAGAGCAGCAGAATTAAAAATGTAAGGATTTTTTTTATTTTTTAAACAGCCTGCTGAAGGACTTTGAAAATGTCACACTCACACCATTTGTTCTCTTATTGTTTATTCCCCTATGGAAATCAATACAAACAGTAACAACTTAAGCACCTTTCATGTTGAGGAGGCCATATGAGAGTTTAGAGAGAAAGGCTGGGATAATTTGACCTGGCCGCCCATTGAGGAATAGAGCAACATCAACAAGGCCTAACCGGCAAGAGCCAGAGAGCTCACTAATTGTGACTGGTTTGAATGGAGGTAGAGGGCCCGCAGAGGGGCAGGCAAGCTGGGAGACAAAGAGATCAGTGATGCAGTTGAGAGGACAGATGGACAGCATCCCACACATACTGGCTGACACTAGTAGCACATGCAGTTGAAGCTAGCTGCTGTATATCCCTCCAACCGGGCTGAAATTATCACTGTGAGAGCAGAAGGACTGTTTGCCAAGCTGTGCCAAAGCAATTGGACCTGGCCGTGTTCACTTCTGCTCAGCAACATGTTTAAAAGTACAGGAAAAAGCATGCTGAATGACTAGGCATAGGTCAGACTGGGATGAATGAGATCTTGAGGGGGTAAACAGATCTTGAGGGGGAGACAAGACCGAAATACCACAGATCCTCAAAATATACAAAGCAGAACCCACAGATATCCGCTGCAGGCTCAGGCTCTGAGAATGGTTGTTGCTGAAATCTCAGTTTGGCATAGAAAATGTCGGCAGTGACTACCCGTGTACTGCCGACCCGAGATGTGTACTTTGTACCGGCGGGACATTATTTTGGGGGAGGGGAACGTGCCACATCAGCAAACTATGGGGGGTAGTCTGTAATCTGGTCTAATCTACCAGTCATGCATGGTGGGGATGAACACTGGGACAGTGTATTCGGGAATCAGCACAGATTAGTGAGAGAAAGAGAGAGAGTCGAAGATTGGGAGAGGGGAGAAGAGAGACGGTAGGTATTACGATGAACAGATTAATTTCTCGACTTCATTTTTTTAAGACTTGTAGGCAATCTCTACTCACTGGCTACTTCAAAGAGGAAGCGGTCACAAGCTAATGTCAAACTCTTCTGTTCCAGGTGGCAAAAAACAATCAAAACTATTAATCTTTCTTTCGATCCTGAACAAGCGTTTGAAACTGACCGTAACATTGGCATAGGTGGCTTAAAAAAAAACATTCTCAGATAAGGTGACAGGGGTGTAATTAGTAATGGCCAACCTGTGACCTTTACGCCTTGCAGCATGTTAGTTGGAAAAAGAGGAGGGGGTGGGATGGGGCCTGACCCCCATTAGCCCACGTGCCAGATGGAGTGTATGCAGGGTATGCGTGGAACATGGTTATACTAAGTGAATACATAGGTATCCGGATTTAAAGGGCTGGTAGATCGACTTGAACTAAAAAGAAATTCATAAAACCTTTTTTGGAGTGAGGCTTTAGCGTGCATAAAGTTAAATCATGGTGCCCTGTGTGCCATGTAGCTTGGTCGGTAGAGCATGGCGCTTGAAATGCCATGTATGTAGGTTTGATCCTCACATGGGCGAGTAATAAAGATGTTAAAAAAATGGTGCATCCACCAGTGTAAGTTTTTCTATTTTAGTGTCTGCTAAATGAATTACATTTGCAGTAGGTTCTAGAATACGTGTGGAGCTTGTGACACTAAAAGCTAGCACTGGGATATGCCACAAATCTAACAATATCAATAACACTTAAAATATGTATTGTGATCTGATACTGTGATTTCTTTTCAATTATTTGATGTTCCTAACATGCTGTTCACCATGACTGCTTAGAGCAACAGCAAAGAGCCATGAGAAAAAGTTGTATTCAGTCATGAATAAAATAGCTTAACATTTATTGGCTCCTTATACAAAACATTGTTAAGGGCACTGGTTTTAAGGAAATATACCGGATTTGGTTGCAGGTTGAGCAGAACTATTGTTTGGTTGCAGGTTGAGCGAACTAGCGCAGGTAATATAGTACAAAAGATGCATAGTCCAAAAACATTTACCCGTATGTAACCGGATGGATTTTTTTCCCCCACCATTACTCAGAATGAATATATTTATGCATTTGTGGTTATAGGCAAGAGTAGGTACTGTGCCTTTCGCATCCCTGATGTCAGTCGATTCTCCCTCCACACACACGCACACACATGCACACGCACACAGACTAATGAGCCGTCCTGATACACACATTTCCGCCAGCACTCCTCTCCGAACAACCCACGCATCCTCCCAGCCCTCCTCTCTGACACTTTCTTTCTTCCAACCTATTCACATTCACTCTCTCAATCTCCCCATCCTCAGGCATGCACTGTTAACATGTTCATACATCAGACTAGGGCTGAGGTCAAGTTGTTTCTAGAATCAACTTCCCTTTAATGACCCCACTGATATGGTACTGGTCCTGAGGGCAGACACATGCACACAAACACACACCTCTTCTTTGATTCTCCCAAATGACTAGCTATGTTTTCCATGTGGGCAACCACTCTGTGTAGGTAATTGCTGTTTCATTACCTATATTACCCATCAAGTAGGGCTGCACGATTTGGATAATACAGTATATTGAACTGCAATTTCTTTGAAAAATATTGCAATTCCGGTTATGATTTGCAATTTTCAAGCAGTGGTTTAAACAGCATAGATAATTTCACTTAAAAATAGAGCTCAATGCCTACATAATGTGCTATTAAGTTCAGGTATCGAGTTCAAGTTCAATGTTTTCTTTTATACACCTACCAATCTGAAGGTGCAGCCTGTTTTTTGTTTAACTATTCATTTTATTGCCAAAAGATGCTTAGGCAAAATGTCTCAACCCTTGAGGTATATTTTCTCCCATATTAAATGTCTCTTTAGGCATCGTCACTGAAGCCGAAACATTTATTAACCATGCTGTTGTGTATGTTGGACAATATCTTGGTGCCACTCGCTAACTTGAAGTGGACGTCTCTGCATGATGTGTTAACTCAAACTAACATTGAAAAACCATGAAGTATTTATAGAAAACTAGACCAGGTATTTTAGATATCTACAAAAATATCTACAGCAGCCACCAGAAAAATATACGTACGTACAGCGCATGCCGTTGATTCACATGAAGTGTATATCATTCATCTTTTAGGGAGCCAAAACTCCCATAAATTGGTGATTTGGATATTGCACATGTCAATATCGCAATTTGGATTACATTTTGATTAACTGTTCAGCCCTACAATCTACAAAAAAATTGTGGTGAGAAAGACATTGCAGAGACACCCGAGAGAGTGGAGAGAAAGAAAAGGGTATTTGGTGGGGGAACCCAAGCTAAAAATACAGCCCGGTACCACTGTGAGTCATAGGCCCGCTCTCATTGCTCCGGTTCTTGCTGCCTTCCATAAAAACACACAAAAACACACATACATACATACATAGATACATGCATATATACATACATAAACATATACATGTATAGATAAATGCACACACACAGGTTTGTCAGACAAAGACAGAGCTGTAAGCAAAAATGGAGCCTGGAGAGATAGAAATAGACGGAAGGCAGCCTTGAAGAAAAACTGAGCGAAAGGCACAACGAGTGAGAGGGCTCAGTGAACGAGAAATGGGGGAGGGGCATGGAAATTAGATGGCAGGATGGAAGGGGGGGACAAAAAAAGAAAATGGGAAGGGGAAATTAGTTATTGAAGAGTGGAGGAAGCTAGAGAATGGATTTGATTATTTTTGGTCATCAATTGCACACAGTCCAAACGACATTGAACATTTAATTTAACCTTCACATTATTGAGGATCAGTTTGATATTCGCTCTGATTTGATAGAGCTATCTTTCGGTTATTGGTGGAATGCTTTAACTGCTAGGCTATGTCTTTGCAGACGAGAGATGGATAAATCTGAAACAAAGAAAAATACAAAAAAGAATTGGAGTCACTAAGTGAAAGAGAGAAAGCAAAAATATTAAGAAAAAACTATTCAACACAAAAATAAATAAGAGGGAGAGTTTGATAAAATCCCTGATTGGAGCTTGGGCATTGGTCCAACCCAGCGATGATGTAATCATTAGTAACTTGGCTTGATTGAATTCATTACAGCTTGATTGGTGATGTGAAATAGCCAATTATGTTGCAGCATGGGACAATGACACCAATACCCCTGTGTGGAACAGGACAAATAGATTCAACCCATCTTAACAACAGTGACAGAGAACTACCAGGCTTCCTCCAGTTTATCAAGAAGCTCTTCTGTCTCCATAACTAGCTTTCTGTCTTGGTTGAGATTGTAGACTTAATAAAATGTTGCTGTTGTACTAAACCAAAAGTGTTTGCTGCATTGCTGGATTTAAAGCTCAACCACCCATACACACAGGTCAGTGTACATGTTGACAGAAATTGTCAAACCAGCTTTCACTCACACAACCACAAAAGTAAAAGGACAATAGATACACATGCGCGCGCACACACACACACACACACACACACACACACACACACACACACACACAC
>JACXGJ010015076.1:0-13964 GCA_016801105.1 Esox niger
CACCCAGGCCCACCCAGGCCCACCCAGTCCCACCCAGTGCCTATGCTCCTGCTGAATTGCAGCCTAGCCTTACCCCACTGAAAACCGTGGAAGCCACAGGGTTTGAGCGAAAGTAATGCGTCCAGCCACTCTAAAATAGCAAATGCCCCAGCCAATGGTAGAAGGCCATAAATACCATCAAATATTAGAAATCCCGTGCATGGCTGATTTCTTTGAAGCACACTGAAGCTATTGTGATAACGTAGTGCCCATCTATTTAGCCAAGAATAGACATGGCCATTCAGGCTTTTACTTTCACGTATCTTGTCTTTGAGCACTATTGGTTAAGCCCATACCCTCGGAGTCCTTCGCTTTTCCGTGCGTTCCGCTGTGCGCGTGGTGCTGAAAGGACAGCTCTTCCGGAGTGGTGCTGCGGTCAGGGGAAACTTCCCTTCCTTTGGTCCATTTTTTTTTTACCAAAAGCAACCATTATAACAATTGTAGGAGACAACTACCTCTCCTATAAATTCACTTCGATGAATTATTTGAATGAATTACAATCGCAGCATTTAAAATCCAGAACAAGGTCAAGTTTTCGACGCGAGTTAACACAGCAAAGTAATTATCCAAGCAAAGATATAGACCAACATCACAACTTGTTGCACTAACCTTTTGAATGATTTGCTGAAGAAAGCCTTCTGTTGGTGTACCATAGCATTATCTGGGGATCTTTGCTGCTTCCTGTGTCTTTCATCCTGGCCTTCGTGTTCCTCGTCTGGTACTCCCATGTTGCTGAACGTCTCCTTAGTTATTTCAAACGTGTATTAATTTATTCGTAATTGTATTATTATTATTGATGTCAGTCAAGGCTTTTGTCCTTTATCTGAATGACAACGAGTCAATCTCAATGTCCCCCGATTCTCCTGTCTGCCAAAGCAAGGATATGTAATGTTCTTACACTTCGTTTTTCATTTTCCACCGCGGACCTGAGAGGGCTGGTAACACCTGTTTCTAAACATATGATTCACATTGTACAACGTAAAAATAAAGTGTGCTTGTCTTGCAGATCTCCAGTAATAATAATAAAATAAGAATCGAATTAATAAATATTAGAGGCCTGTATAAGGAAAATATGTACATATTCTCAGAGGTGTATTTAATGCATAAATCTTTCATTTTTTTTGTAGTAAACATACGACTAAACGGAGACGGTACAATATACGAAAATAAAATACCCATTTGGCGTTTTGTTTGTATATATACAAAAGAGAAGTGCAGAGATGACATGGCGTAGCCTACTACTGTACGTCCAAACTGCCGACATGTTCTTTGCTCGTGATGGCTTGGTTATAAGGCCTGGCAAAAGCATTCTGTAGTCGCGTACCGAATGGCGCCCTTTTCGGATATAGCGCGCCATTCTTTGAGCCCTCTGGGTTAGGGTCCAATGTGCGCGTTGAGTGTCATTTGGGACACCGTTTTTTTCCATGGCCTAATCCCCTCTCTTTCTCTCTTCGTGAAGCTCAACGACAGTAATTATTTCTAGTCCTGCTAGCAGTCTTGATTGGTGCACTCCCCCCGACGCGTGCCCTACTTTAGTTGTTAACTTAATGATGATTGTGTAAAACTGGATCTGTGGTGATAATGACAAAGTCACGGAGTCAGAAGGCTTCTGATAACCTAACACCTCGATGTGTTACAGATATCAATCTGTGGTTCAGTACATTTACTGTTGGCGTATCATAGCTATTCAAGATGTTCGTGCCTCGGTGGTCTCCTTTTTTAGTCTGTGGGCCTATGGGCTGTGTGTGCTGCGTGACGTGTGTGTGATGTGCATGCGTGTGTGTTTTTTGTACGAACGCGCAGGGTTGTTCTGGTGTGGTGGGCTGTGCTTACCAGATCAAGGGGATTATATTGGACTTTTTATAAATCAAACCGCGGTGCTCTAAAACTTTTCAGGATTGTAACGTGTTTATCCTTGAACCGCGACAGCAGAGACTTAGTTTACGTTCCAAAAAGCACCCTAGCTATTCCCTATGTAGTGCACTACTTTTGATCTGGGCCAATAAGGCAGAAAAGTCAAGCACTATGTAACGAATAGTGTGCTATTTGGGACTTAGCTTTCAAAAGCCATTAAGCAGTCAGGGTATTTTACACATCAACTCACTACCACTGACAAGATGGAAGCTGTAAAAGCATAAAATCATATAGCAAAACACACCATTGCCTCTATTAAACCGGTCACTAGCCTACAATAAAGTAGATGATCCGTACTATATGTCTGACTGTAAGGTCCAGGCTACAGATCTGTGTCTGTCTTGTCCAGGCAGAACGCGTAAAGGGATCGTTTAATGTTCATGCTGCTGTTATTGGCTTTGATACTCCGCTTCTCCACGCCGGTTCCATCCTCCACGTCCCCCGACTTGACGGAGTCCTTACTGTCCTTCCTCTTCAGCTGTGGACTGTCCTGACCGGTGTTGGGTGGGTCATCTTTCAGAGACGACTGGTCCTGGTCAGTCTCTCTGTGATAGAAATAATTAAAATTGGAGACAATGACGGGCACCGGCAGCGCGATGGTCAACACGCCAGCTATGGCACAGAGCGAGCCCACTATTTTCCCCCCAACTGTCACCGGCCTCATGTCCCCGTAACCAACAGTTGTCATTGTGACAACGGCCCACCAGAAGGCGTCCGGGATACTGGAGAAATGTGACTCCGGCTCGTCCGCCTCAGCGAAGAAAACTGCGCTGGAGAAGAGGATGACTCCGATGAAGAGGAAGAATATCAACAGCCCCAACTCTCTCATACTGGCCTTAAGCGTCTGCCCCAGAATTTGGAGTCCTTTAGAATGTCTGGACAGCTTAAAGATCCGGAACACCCGGACCAGGCGGATGACCCTGAGGATGGCCAGAGACATGGTCTGCCCGTTGCCATGCTCCTGTGGCTCCTGACCTTGCTGTTCAGCCAGCTCCGTCCCCACCGTGATAAAATAAGGCAGGATAGACATGATATCGATAATGTTCATGACCGTCTTGGAAAACTCGGACTTACTGGGGCAGGCAAAAAAGCGCACTATGAGCTCGAAAGTAAACCATATCACACAGGTGGTTTCTATGATGAAGAAAGGGTCTGTGAATGTCAGAGACGGCCTGGGAACAGTGCTGTTGTCCGGCCGGATGTTGACCGGCAGCTCCCTCTCGTCCCGGAACTCTGGTAGTGTTTCCATACAGAACGTAATGATGGATATTGTGATCACCAGTACCGAGACTATGGCGATGCCTCGCGCCGGACTCGAGCTCTCCGGGTATTCAAATATGAGCCAGACTTGTTTCTGGAACTCATTCTGTGGCAACGGTTTCTCCTCTTCTTTAATAAAGCCCTCGTCCTCTCTAAACCTCTCCATAGCTTCCTCACCCAGTTGGTAAAACCGAATCTCATCAGCGAACACGTCGATAGAGACATTGACAGGTCGTCTAATCTTACCCCCTGACTGATAAAAATAAAGGATCCCATCGAAACTGGGACGGTTGCGGTCGAAAAAGTACTCGTTCCGGAGAGGGTCAAAGTATTTCATCCTCTTATCAGGGTCCCCTAGTAAAGTTTCCGGAAACTGGTTAAGGGTCCCCAGCTGTGTCTCATATTTTAACCCTGCAATGTTGATCAGCACCCTTTCATGGCTGTCACTGTCTATATTGTCCACATTCAACATGTCATCGTCGTACAGATGGGGACTGTGGTCCGCGCGAAAGAGCACATCCATCGCGCTGCAACTGAAAGTGTTATTCATATCGTTTATTGTCCACGACCTTGGGTTGGGACTCCCAATTGTGTTCAGCTCTTTGTGACTGCAGTAGCCCTCGCTGAGTCCGCTTTGGACAAACTGTGGCGCGGGTTGAGGGTGATCCAGCGCGTTATGGAACGCTTCGTCTCCGGCATTGCCGCCACCGCTGCCTTTCGCTCCGCCGTTCTCAAAACTCACCAAGGCTATCTCCATACCGAATCCATTAATTATGCAAGCGGAAAATACTTTTAGAGTTAAACCAACACCAAAAAATCCACGTAGTCGTTTTTACAAAGGTAACGGTTTTCACCCCGACAGTTCAATTGATAAGCAGCAGCAGCTGGATTGGACCAAAAGCGCACTCCGTTTCTCCTTGTGAAATATAACATAGGGCTATAAGCGTGTTTAGAACGCTGAAGCGCAACCCGTGAGCGCACGAGCTCAGTTGTCTCTCTCTAGGTAAAGTAAAAAACACCAGAAGAAAAGCAAAAAGAGGGAGAGAGAGAGTGAGAGAGAGAGAGTAGAGTGTGAGAGAGAGAGTAGATTGTGAGAGAGACTGAAGACCCCGGATGATAAATAAATGTTTATTCTTGACGTCAAAAAAGCTGTTCAACCGCTGTCAGGGAATCCTTTAAAATGTCTTTCGATGTCAGGTCATCTGTTATTCCTAACTCAGGGAGACAGGCGGGAGAGAGAAACGAACAGAGAGGGAGGGATATCTGGAAGGTGGTGAATCATAGGTTTGTATTAGTTTCTTCCGATTATGTTCCTTTTAAATGAAAATATTGCAACATTTATTATTTTGTCGTCATTGTTTTGTTGACCTTGAGGAGCTATATATATGGTGGTATATATATATATATATATATATATATATATATATAAACATTACGTTTCTCTGGTTTTTCTATTCATAGGTATTTGTTTTAGTAAAATGTACATTTTTGTTTTATTCTATAAACTATTGACAACACTACTCTCAAATTCCAAATAAAGATAATGTCATTTAGAGCATTTATGTGTAGAAAAAAACGACAGGTCAAAATTACCCCAAAATAAGCATTGTTTTCAGATCTCAGATAATGCAAAGAAAACGAATTCATATTACTGTTCAACAACTAAATACTAAAATAAATCAATATTTGGTGGAATTACCCACATTCTTAATCACAGCTTTCATGTGTCTTGGTGTGCTCTCCACTAGTCAGTCACATTGCTGTTGGGTGACTTTATGCCACTCCTGGAACAAAAATTCAAGAAGTTTGGCTATGTTTGATGACTTGTGACCATCCATCTTCCTCTTGATCAAATTCTAGAGGTTTTCAATGGGGTTCAGGTCTGGAGATTGGGCTGGCCATGACAGGGTCTTGATCTGGTGATTCTCCATCCACACCTTGATTAACTTGGCTGTGTGGGATGGAGCATTTTCCTGCTGGACAAACAATTCTCTGAGTTGGGGAACATTGTCAGAGCTGTAGGAAGCAGGTGTTCTTCCAGGATAACCTTGTACTTGGTTTGATTCATGCTTCCTTCAAATAGACAAATTTGCAGGATATATATATACATATATATATACTGTACATAAACATACATACACATTATCAGTCAAAACATACCTTCTCATTCTAGGGTGTTTCTTTTGTTAAGTTTCTCTCAGCTAGCATCAACTGAAATGCATTTCAGTTAACAGGTTTCTGTTTTTGAAGTTCATTTGTGAAATTTCCTTCCATTTTAATGCTTTGGGTGAAGAACGGAGAGAAATTAACATTTCATAGAGGAAAATTGATCCTTTTGTCTGATGACTCCATACTTGGTTCTAACCGCCATGTCTTCGTGATATGCAGAGCACGTGAATGGATGATCTCTCAATGTGCGGTTCCCACACTGATGCATGGAAGAGTAGGTGTGATGGTATGGGGGTGCTTTTCTGGTGACACTGTCTGTGATTATTATAATTTGTGGCACACTCAACCAGCATGGCTACCACAGCAGTCTGCAGCGATACGTCATCCCAACAGATTGGTGCTTAGTCTAACTCTCATTTGTTTTTCAACAGAACAACAACCTAAAACACACCTCCAGGCTGTGTAGTGGCTTGATGGTGCTGCATCAGGTGACCTGGCCTCTACCATCACCTGACTCAACTCATCTGAGATGGTTTGGGATGAGCTGGACCGCAGAGTGATGGAAAACCAGTCAACAAGTGCTCAGCATATCTGGGTAGAATTCCAGGTGACTATCTCATGAAGTTGGCTGAGAGAATGCCAAGAGCGTTCAAAGCTGTCATCAAGGCAAATGATGGCTACTTTTGAGGAATCTAGAATATTAATGTATTTTGATTTGTTTGACACTTTTTTGGTTGCTTCAGGATTCAACGTTTTTTGTATTTACTATTACTCTGCAATGTGGAATATTGTAAAAAGAAACAAATACTCTTTAATGAGTGGGTGTGTCCAGAAATTAAGATTTTGCACAAGATCCATTAATGGATCAGAAATGTTCAATCGACATGTTACAATCTCTATAGCGTGTAACCTTCTATGTTCTTTTTGTATCATTTTACTGTCACCGTGGACTTTTATGGTTCTATATTTAAACCAGTGCATTCTTAAATCCGTCTGAAACAACAAACTCTAGTTGACAGATTAGGGCCAAGCAGATGGGTATTCCTAAATCAAAATAAATACACCCCTAATCTGCCGTGCCTTTTGATATGGCCTTGCCATAGCACTCAATCCAGAAGTCATGCTCCAAAACATATCAGCCCCAATTAAGAATACAGCTCTGACCTGTAACATACAGCACATATTCCCATTTAGCCCCCATCCCCCCAACCCCCGCCCCACTACAAGAGATGACAAAAGAATGTCCAATGTCCAACAGATCAGGAGTACTTTCCAGGATGTGGGCATGGATACGTAACACACTACCACACTATCAAACTACCACACTACCACACTATCAAACTACCACACTACCACACTATCAAACTACCACACTACCACATTACCACATTACCACACTATCAAACTAGCACACTATCACACTATCATACTATCAAACTACCACACTACCACATTACCACATTACCACACTATCAAACTACCACACTATCAAACTACCACACTATCACACTATCACACTATCACACTATCAAACTATCAACCTACCAAACTACCACACTACCAAGGTATTACACTACCAAACTATCAAACTACCACACTACCAAACTATCAAACTACCATATTACCACACTACCAAACTATTAGATTATCACACTACCACACTATCAAACTACCACACTAACACACGATCAAACTAACACACTACCACACTACCACACTACCAAACGATTACATTATCAATCACACTACCACACAACCACACTAGCAAACTATTACACTATAACACAATCACACTACCACACAGCCACACTACCACACTACCAAACTATCAAACTACCACACTACCACACTATCACACTACCACATTACCACACAACCACACTACCAAACTACCAAACTATTACACTACCACACAACCACACTACCAAACTATTACACTATTACACTATTACACTATCACATTACCACACAACCACACTACCAAACTATTACACTATTACACTATCACACTATCACACTATTACACTATAACACTACCACACAACCACACTATCACACTACCACACTACCAAACTATTACACTACCACAATACCAAACTATCAAACTACCACACGACCACACTACCACACTACCAAACTATTACACTACCAAACTATCAAACTACCACACTACCACACTATCACACTACCACATTACCACACAACCACACTACCAAACTACCAAACAATTACACTACCACACTAACTCACCATCACACTACCAAACTATTACACTACCACACTATCACACAATCAGAACTATCAGGACTACCAAGACTGCAAAAGCACTAGTCAGCTTAATAAAAAAGGATGGCCTAACTCTACAGGGAAGATATTATGTACAGATTACACAAATATTATGTGATGGCAAGAGGGAACTGTGGAGAGATAAAAAAGGAACTAGCATAACATTTTTTTAGTAAAGTCATTTAGAGGGGTGCTATGATTTCATAATATATGGCTGCCAATGGAATTGGCTCACTTGTCTTCATTGATGATGTAACTGCTAACAGCAGCAGTATGATTAATGCTGAAGTGTACAGAAACACCTTGTCCGCAAAGATTCAACCGGGTCATTGTCCTTCAGAAGGACTGCTTGAGCACCAAGCGGTTTTTAGGGCCAAAAATAAAATGTATTTGAATGACAAATTCAATCACCTGACTTGAATCCAAATGCATTTTACTTGTTGGCTGCAGTCCCAGCTTAGCAGAGAATCACCAGGGAAGACATCCAGCATCTGGTGATGTTTGTGGGTCACAAACAGACAGCAGTTGTCATGTGGGTCTAGACTCATTGTAGGGCAGACAGACAGCAGTGGTCATATGGGTCTAGACTCATTGTAGGGCAGACAGACAGCAGTTGTCATGTGGGTCTAGACTCATTGTAGGGCAGACAGACAGCAGTGGTCATGTGGATGTAGACTCATTGTAGGGCAGACAGACAGCAATGGTCATGTGGGTCTAGACTCATTGTAGGGCAGACAGACAGCAGTGGTCATGTGGGTCTAGACTCATTGTAGGGCAGACAGACAGCAGTGATCATGTGGGTCTAGACTCGTTGTAGGGCAGACAGACAGCAGTGGTCATATGGGTCTAGACCAGGGTAATTAGGCAGGCTGTCTGTCTCCCAGCAGCAAAGAGTATTTGCTAAGCTGTCAGCGATCTGCTCTTTCAGCACTGATTGTTCTCATTAGTAGCTGGAGCCTGGAGGGGCTGCTGGGGGGGCGGGTTACTGCCGCCAATGGAGCTCCCCTTCAATGACCTCCAACCCCCTCATCTTACGCCTCATCACCCAATCCATCCTCCAGAGGGCCTCTCTCCACCCCTCCCTCTCTTCCTCCCAAAATAACACAACGTCATTTGTACTCTGGATCTCCCTGCACACCATGCCTTCCTCTCCAAGGACCCATTCATAATCATCTTCTTCCTCTCCAAGGACCCATTCATAATCATCTTCTTCCTCGCCAAGGACCCACTGTACCGGCTTCCTGCCACTGTACCGGCTTCCTGCCACTGTACCGGCTTCCAGCCACTGTACCGGCTTCCTGCCACTGTACCGGCTTCCTGCCACTGTACCGGCTTCTTGCCACTGTATTGGCTTCCTGCCACCGTAACTGCTTTTTGCCACTGTATTGGCTTCCTGCCACTATACTGGTTTCTAGCTTCTTCCCACAGTACCGGCTTCCTGCCACTATACCGGCTTGTTGCCACTGTACCGGCTTGTTGCCACTGTACCGGCTTGTTGCCACTGTACTGGCTTCCAGCTTCCAGCCACTATACTGGTTTCCTGCCTCTGTACCAGCTTCCAGCTTCCTGCCACAGTACTAACTTCCTTCAACTGTACACGCTTCTTGCCACTGTATCATCTTCCTGCCACTATATCATCTTTCTGCCACTGTACTTGTTTCCTGCCATTGTATTGGCTTCCGGTTCATTGCCACATCACACTGAAAGGTAATTTGTCATGTTCACTAGATAGGTTGTTTGTGATGTTGGACGCTAAGACAGGTTGTTTGTTGTAGGCAGTCCCAGACGACACGTGGAAGGTTCAGGTGCCTGTTCATTTCCGAGCAGCCTTAGAAGGGGGCAGGGTTCTATCCAAGTGGGGAGGTTAGAGATGCTCATGCACATGGAGGCCACTCAGTCTGGCTAAAGCATGGCATGGGTGACACGTAACCATGTAGTCTACAACAACAGGAACAGTCAGCTGGGTGATTGGTTATCCAGGTCATCTGGGTTATACCTGTTATCATTGTTTTACTGGTTTTCCTGGTAATAAGGCCAGTGGGCAAGATACAACTCAATGGACAACACATCATGACAACACCATGGACAACACATCATGACAACACCATGGAAGACACATCATGACAACATATCATGACAACACCATGACAACACACCATGGACAACACATCATGACAACACCATGGACAATCCCATGACAACACTACAGACAAAACCCTAACAACACAACAGACAACACCATGACAATACTATGGACAAGACCATGACAAGACCATGACAACACCATGACAGCACCATAGTCAACACCGTTACTACAGTGAGGGGAAAAGGTATTTGCCCTCTGTGAAAGAAATACTCAATCTATCATTTTAATGGTAGGTTTATTTGAACAGTGAGAGACAGAATAATAACAGAAAATCCTGAAAAATGCATGTCAAAAATGTTATTAATTGATTTCCATTTTAATGAGGGAAATTAGTATTCAACCCCTGTGCAAAACATGGCTTAGTACTTGGTGGTAAAACCCTTGTTGGCCATCAGAGGTCAGAGGTTTCTAGTACTTGACCACCAGGTTGGCACACATCTCAGGAGGGATTTTGTCCCACTCCTCTTTGCAGATCTTCTCCAAGTAATTAAGGTATCAAGGCTGACGTTTGGCAACTCAAACCTTCAGCTCCCTCCACAGATGTTCTATGGGATTAAGGTCTGGAGACTGGCTAGGCCACTCCAGGACGTTAATGTGCTTCTTCTTGAGCCACTCCTTTGTTGCCTTGGCCGTGTGTTATGGGTCATTGTCATACTGGAATACCCATCCATGACCCATTTTCAATGCCCTGGCTGAGGGAAGGAGGTTCTCACCCAAGATTTGACGGTACATGGCCCTGTCCATCGTCCCTTTGATGTGGTGAAATTGTCCTGTGCCCTTAGCAGAAAAACACCCCCAAAGCATAATGTTTCCACCTCCATGTTTTACGGTGGGGGTGGTGTTCTTGGGGTCATAGGCAGCACCCTCCTCCTCCAAACACAGCGAGTTGAGTTGATCCCAAACAGCACAACACCATCTGACCACAACACTTTCACCCAGCTCTCTTCTGAATCATTCAGATGTTCATTGGCAAACTTCAGACGGACATGTACATGTGCTTTCTTGAGCAGTGGGATATTGCGCACGCTTTAGGATTTCAGTCCTTCACGGTGTAATGTGTTACTAATTGTTTTCTTTGTGACTATGGTCCCAGCTGCCTTGAGTTCATTGAAAAGATCCTCCCATGTAGTTCTGGGCTGATTCCTCATCGTTCTCATGATCATTGCATGGAGCCCCAGACCGAGGGAGATTGACAGTTCTTTCGTGTTTCTTCCATTTCCAAATAATTGCAACAATTGTTGTCACCTTCTCAACAAGGTGCTTGGCGATGATATTGTTGCCCATTCCAGCCTTGTGTAGGTCTACAATCTTGTCCTTGACATCCTTGGACAGCTCTTTAGTCTTGGCCATGGTGGAGAGTTTGGAATCTGATTGATTGATTGCTTCTGTGGGCAGGTGTCTTTTATACAGGTAGCAAACTGAGATTAGGAGCCCTCCCTTTATGAATGTGCTTCAAATCTCTACTCGTTACCTGTATAAAGGACACCTGGGAGCCAGACATCTTTCTGACTGAAAGGAGATAAAATACTTATTTCCCTAATTAAAAATGCAAATCAATTTATAAAATGTGTTTTCCTGGACTTTTTTGTTGTTATTGTGTCTCTCACTGTTCAAATAAACCTACCATTAAAATTATGAACGTATCATTACGGGCAAATGTACAAAATCAGCTGGGGATCAAATACTTTTTCCCTCACCGAACATCGTAGACAACAACCATGAACACACCAGGATAACACCATGGTCAACACCATGGACAACACCATGGACACACCAGGATAACACCATGGACAAGACCATGAACACACCAGGATAACACCATGATCAACACCATGGACAACACCATGAACACACCATGAACACATCAGGGCAACACCATGGACAACACCATGGTCAACACCATGGACAACACCATGAACACACCAGGATAACACCATGGACAAGACCATGAACACACCAGGATAACACCATGGACAAGACCATGAACACACCAGGATAACACCATGGTCAACACCATGGACAACACCATGAACACACAAGGGCAACACCATGGACAACACCATGAACACACCAGGATAACACCATGGTCAACACCATGGACAACACCATGGACAACACCATGGACACACCATGAACACACCAGGGCAACACCATGGACAACACCATGGTCAACACCATGGTCAACACCATGGACAACACCATGGACACACCAGGATAACACCATGGACAAGACCATGAACACACCAGGATGACACCATGGACAAGACCATGAACACACCAGGATAACACCATGGACAACACCATGAACACACCAGGACAACACCATGGGCAACACCATGGACAACACCATGGTCAACACCATGGACAACACCATGGACACACCAGGATAACACCATGGACAAGACCATGAACACACCAGGATAACACCATGGACAAGACCATGAACACACCAGGATAACCCCATGGTCAACACCATGGACAACACCATGGACACACCATGAACACACCAGGGCAACACCATGGACAACACCATGGTCAACACCATGGTCAACACCATGGACAACACCATGGACACACCATGAACACACCAGGGCAACACCATGGACAACACCATGAACACACCATGGACACACCAGGATAACACCATGGACAAGACCATGAACACACCAGGATAACACCATGGACAACACCATGGACACACCATGAACACACCAGGGCAACACCATGGACAACACCATGGTCAACACCATGGACAACACCATGGACACACCAGGGCAACACCATGGACAACACCATGGACACACCAGGGCAACACCATGGACAACACCATGAACACACCATGGGCAACACCATCACAGCAGTGTTTTGCACAGAAGCCATCTAAGATTCATACACTGAAAATCTGAGCCTTCTCCTATTCATATTTATTTGTCTGATCCTCGTCCTTCTGGTCTTCCTCCTTTTCCTCCTCCTGAATCATGACACACTGCTCTTGCTCCCGCGGCTGTGTGGTGTTTTTATTTTTGACCAGGTCGCTCTAGCTAGAGACAGACTGGTTGGTCCCATCTGTTCTGTGACACATACACACAGCTCCACTCAGAGCCTCTCTCTCTCTCTCTCTTGCACACACACACACACACACACACACAAACAAACACAGTGTTGCATAACCACATAACACACACAGGACATGGCCTGGATTGATTTTGACGTCACACGTGTAATATGTTTAAACAACAAACATGCACCCACCCACACGCACAGACCTACACACACACACACACACACACACACACACACACACAGTGTTCATGTAAGGCGGTGTACAGGTGTGTGTCTATGTGTGTTCCCTCTCCACCTTTCATTCCTCCCTGTTTGGCCCTAGTCGGGTTTAGTACAGGAAGTGTTGGAACATGGTGCATTGTGGGAAGCTTGTTTGAATAATTTTTCTTTTACATTTTAGCAGGCACTTTACCCAGAGAACCTTTCAGCACTTCATCCATAGAAAATATCAACAAATAATTCTTAATTAATGTATATTTATTAAAGAATTTACTCAAAATTATGAAAATGATGAGTTACCCAAAAATTATGAAAGGAAAATACGGATGAGTATACCCTCATTAGACTGTAGGAGATGCCTGAGGGGACGTGACGTAACTTCACAGCGTCCCAAATGGAACCCCTATATAGTGTAACACTTTACACAGGAAACCATTAGAGTCCCAGAGACCTGGGTGCAATTTGAGAGACTTAACAGGGTTGTATGACAAAGACACAGAGTCATGCTTCTCTGTGATCATCGAACATCTTGATGTAGACAGCGTCAGTGTCTGTGATCATCGAACATCTTGATGTAGACAGCGTCAGTGTCTGTGATCATTGAACATCTTGATGAATACAGCGTCAGTGTCTTTGTGATCATCTAACATCTTGATGAAGACAGCGTCAGTGTCTCTGTGATCATCTAACATCTTGATGAAGACAGCGTCAGTGTTTCTGTGATCATCCATCATCTTGATGAAGACAGCGTCAGTGTCTCTGTGATCATCGATCATCTTGATGAAGACAGCGTCAGTGTCTCTGTGATCATCTAACATCTTGATGAAGACTGCGTCATGCTTCTCTGTGATCATCTAACATCTTGATG
>JACXGJ010015077.1:0-13962 GCA_016801105.1 Esox niger
GTGTGTGTGTGTGTGTGTGTGTGTGTGTGTGTGTGTGTGTGTGTGTGTGTGTGTGTGTGTACAGACCACATGTTAACTACTAGGTAAGGAACACATTATACAACTGGAAAGCATACATTCATATTCATGGCTAGCTACTGCTGTACCTCAACCTCTCCAAAATAATTTCTGGCAAAAGCTGTGGAAAAGGCATGTCTGGTAATGTATGTAACCTCCATTTGACCAGAAAGAATGAATATTTACAATATTAAACAAGTAACCAGGCAAGCCTTGTTCAGCCGGCCCCCAATACAAACTGTTGCCCTCTCGAGACTCAAACACAGGTCACCCACACAGAAGGCAGTGTCTTTAACCACTACACCAAAGAGCTGTACATTTGAAGGGTCAGTACAGCCTCTTGTCTACCATGAACAAATCCTATTACCACTGGCTGTTTTAACCGCTAATTGGCCATTTGTGAATGTTATTGATACAGTTAAACTGACTAGCGTTTCTTATTAAGTTTACCTCCACCACCTTATAGTTTATAGGTGTGCATCTCTAACCAATAGACTTTTTAACAAGGGGTACTCAGACAGTTGTTCTTCTAGGCCTGCTCCGCTTACGCTGTCAGGCTAAAATAATGATTGACCATTGTCGGTCCTAGGTATGAGAGATGACAGGTCATACGGACCCGGAGATTTTCAGAACAGGGGATGTCTGATCAGACCCTTGTCGGTTAACACCTCAAAATCACACATACTTCCTCTATGAAAACAGAAACACACTCATGGCATATGAAAACTGGATACGCACAATCTTTCTAGACGCAGGCGTACATAAACGTGTGTGGAATGACCCAGTACTTACCTCGAGTGGCGAGTCACACAGGAATCTCCGGAACTGGGGCAGCAACACGGGAGGGCGGCAACAGCAGGAGAGAAAGAAGAATAAACCGTTAGGTTGGAGGTTCACTTACCTCGTAGTTTCAAATGAAAATATTTCTTCAATGGCTACCACTTGGTGCGACAAGCCTAATCTTGAGCTAGTTAAGGGCTGATATATCAGTCAAATAGTCAAATAAAATGATTAACTGATAGAGCGTAACCTGGATTGACAATGAGGTCAAAGGGTAAAAGCTGCATTTCCTGCATTAACTACTCCCCAAACTCTGAATGCAATTTATGGACGCGTGCCATGCAAGACTAACCCCCGACCCATTTCAAATGATTTCTGGGCACATGAGGGCTCAATGGCCAAGCGTCTGATCCGTTGGACTTTCCAGTAAAACATTGGTGCAGACCGGTAATATCCAGTCAACATTGAGTTTGCTCACGCACGCACACAGAGTCCAATACATTTTCTGTTTTACAAGGAAATACGATTTCTCCCATTTTCCTGGGTTAATTCATGTAACAATTATGTTTGCGAGAAGAGTGTGCGTGGTTGTAGAATAACAAAGTGAAACATACTTTGTTATTCTACAGCCATAACATTATGCCTCATATTGTGTAGGTCCCCCTTTGGTTGCAAAACAGCTTTGTGGTCCAGCTCCTCACGTTGCCCATTGTAAGAGCTTTCGGCAGTGGACAGCGGGCAGCATGGGCAACCTGACTGGTCTATGGCTACACAGCCCCATACGCAACAAACTGCCATGCACAGTGTGTTCTGACACCTTTCCATCAATACCAGCATAAACTTTTTCGCAATTTGAGCAACAGTAGCTCATCTGTTCAATCGGACCACACAGGCCAGCCTTCGCTCCCCACGTGCATCAATGAGCCTTCACCGCTTTTCATTCCTTGGACCACTTTTGATTGTTACAGACCACTGCAGACCAGGAACTACCCACAATAGCTGTAGCTTTGGACATGCTCGGACCCAGTCATCTAGCCATCACAATTTGGCCCTTGTCAAAGTCGCTCAGATCCTTACGCTGGCCCGTTTTTCCGCTTCAAATCAACTTTGAGGACAATGTTCACTTGCTGCCTAATATATCCCACCCACTGACAGGTGCCATGATAACGAGATTATCAGTGTCATTCACTTCACCTGTCAGTGGTCATAATGTTATTGCTGCTTGGTATAAATACAGGAGACAGATTCTGGACAGACATAAGTGACACAGCGGAGGGGGATGTGAAGTGAAACTGTGTCAAAAAATAAAGAATGTGTGTGTGCTGCTTGGTAAAAGGATATTAACTAAATGGCTGTGGACATCACTAGGTCTCTCTATGTCTATTTCTTTCTAGGAATTCACCAAAGCCAAAACAGCTGAACAATTGCCTAGCACCTAATGCCAGTTGATTTCACTGATTTCTAATTGACAGCGCTTTGTCCAATCAGAAGGAAGGAAAGAATCAGGGGGATTAGGCACATCAGCCAAATTCTTATAAAAACACTCAGACAACTAGTTCTACTTCTTAATACACTGCTTGCTCAAACGGAAAGTTTCAGCCATAACATGGAGGAAAGTGTCATCTCTGTCTATAGCCCACAACTGAGCATGCATCCCCTCGACTGGCCACAAGGAGTTGCTAGAGCCAAAGTTTAAACCATAACCTAGGAGTCCCACGTAAAGTTGGAATGCCACAATCAAGAATCAAACGACTGACCACAGTGAATCGGAAGTACTGAGGGATGCACCATTTGGACCCCAGAAATCGAGTTATGATCAGTAAAGGAAATCATTAATTAACCCCATATATAAAAAGATGGCAAACAAGTTACAAAGTAAATTTTAGTAGAGTTCTGACCCAGACAACCAATTTACGCAATAAATATGACATGCAAACAAAAATAGATTTTGTACTAAATAGATTTTACACTGCTGTTATTTAGCAGACTCCCATATGCAGAGCCACTTACAGGAGCAATTAGAGTTAAGTGCTACAGCAACAATATTTTTTTTTTTTTACACTTTGTTGGCACGGGGATTTAATTAAGCAACTTTGTGTGTTACGGGCAGATGCTCCAAACACATGGCAATCTGCCGCAGTGTATATCGACAAAGCTTCTGCCATTTGTTCGTCCGAAGATCTCGCCTCGCTCATTCCCTTTTTGGTTTGTCGTTGACTCGCTTTGTCTCGGTGACACCAGGGGGCTAGAGGTGTAAGTCCTCCTGTCGACAGCCACAGAGAGGACCACTCGGATAACTGTGGGGGGGAACTGGGCTTGGAGCCTCAAACCACAAGTTCAAAGAGTCAGCCAGAAGACAACACACACACGACCCGTGGCTAATGCATATCCACACACGCACGCACAAACGCACGCACAAAGGCACGCACGCACGCAGAAACACACATTCAGAATCACAAGTGTGCATAGTATTGTTTGTGTTTTACACACCCCCCCAATTGGCCTCTGTCCCAGGAGTTAGAGTCAAGCGAGAAGAAGAATGAAAAGACAATGCGTCCAGCAGACTGTCTAGTCTGTCTGTGGGCGCGTGTGTGTTCCTGAGTGTGCGCGCGTGCGTGTGCACTCATGAGTGCGCATGTGGTACTACACTAGTGAGAATTCAATGTCCACAGTATATTAACCCACAGTAAGGCCATTTTTCCAGTCCTCACTTTACGGCCTTTTTTAGATTTGGGGTTGAACTTAGGGTTCTACTAAGGTGCAGATGGTATTCAAATGAAGGATGGTGAACCCAGATTTCTAGTCCCCTCAAAGACGGATAACTATTTTTTCAGCTGAGTACGGCTACGATTTGAGGCTTAAGTATAACGCACATATAGAGGAACACAGCCAATCTGAGTGAGTGATGAATGTCGATGGTTCACTGGGAGGGACACAGTTCTGGCTCAGGAGAGCAAGCTTCCATGAGAGAGTCGGTCTGTGTGTAGGCCTGTTCCCAGACTGTGGTGGGGATGAAACGGCAGGCGCGGCATGTCAGAGCCATCTCCCTCTGCCAAAGTATGGCCCCGCTCTGAGGCACAGAGCATTAGTGTCACCGGAACAGTACATCAACAGTGACAGGCAGAGGAAAAGGTGTAAGCCAGGCATAGAACTTTCCACATTTTAATAGGGTGTAAGTCTCTGCCTAACAGTCCAGCTGTGTCATTGCAGCCAACCCTGGTCAGGGCACATCAGCAGTACCCAGCAGGCCTTGCGAAGGCAGTAAATGTTAACACAACGGGCTGGCGAGATGTCAGACGCAGGACACGTTGCTACATGTTTGATCATTTATTTTTAACAGCAGGGTAAGCAGAACAGGAAAAACTAATCAAATTTGAGCTAAAATTATGTCGACATTTCACCTCCGACCCTCAGGCTTGTTGTCACTGGGACACACGGTCAGGATGTGTCAATTTATGGAGGACAACCAAATTCACTAGACGAAAGGAAAGAGACTGGACAGAACCCCAACTGCCCTTAATAATGAGTCCTGCTTGCCCAGCGTGTGTCACATACAGCAGTATAGAACACTGAGGACCAACACTGTCCCTCTGTCTCAGAGACACTAGACAAACACAGCCACATCATCATACCTGCCAACAGGCTGCACTGAACCGCACTCAGAACACATATAAGGGAAAAAGAATTTGATCCCCTGCTGGTTTAGTACAATTGCCCACTGACAAAGAAATGATCAGTCTATAATTTTAATGGTTGGTTTATTTGAACAGTCAGAGGCAGAATAACAACGCATGTCAAACAGTTTATAAATTGATTTGAATTTTAAGGAGGGAAATATGTATTCGACACCTCTGTAAAACATGACTTAGTACTTGGTGGCAAAACCCTTGATGGCAATCAGAGCTCAGGCGTTTCTTGTAGTTGGCCACCAGGTTTGCACACATCTCAGGAGGGATTTTGTCCCACTCCTCTTTGCAGATCTTCTCCAAGTCATTAAGGTTGAGGCTGACGTTTGGCAACACAAACCTTCAGCAACCTCCCGATTTTATATGGGATTAGGCCACTCCAGGACCGTAATGTGCTTCTTGGGACACTCCTTTGTTGCCTAGGCCATGTGTTTTGGGTTATTGACATGCTGGAATACCCATCCACGACCCATTTTCAATGCCCTGGATGAGGGAAGGAGGTTCTCACCCAAGATTTGTCAGTACATGTTCCCGCCCATCGTCCCTTTGATGCGGAGAAGTTGTCCACTTTGCAAAAAAACAAAGCCAAAGCATAATGATTCCACCACCATGTTTTACATTGGGGATGGTGTTCTTGGGGTCATAGGCAGCATTACTCCTCCAAACACGGCAAGATGAGTTGATGCCAAGGAGCTCGATTTTAATCTCATCTCACCATAACACTTTCACCCAGTTCTCAGAATCATTCAGATGTTCACTGGCCAACTTCAGACGGGTCTGTACATGTGCATTCTTGAGCAGGGGGACCTTGCAGGCACTGCAGGATTTAAGTCCTTCATGGCATAGTGTATTACCAATTGTTTTCTTGGTGACTATGGTCCCAGCTGCCTTGAGATCAAGATCCTCCCGTGCAGTTCTGGGCTGATTCCTCACCGTTCTCATGATCATTGCAACTCCACGAGCAGAGATCTTGCATGGAGCCCCAGAACGAGGGAGATTGACAGTTCTTTTGTGTTCTTCCATTTGCGAATAATTGCACCGGTGTCATCTTCTCACCAACCTGATTGGCAATGGTCTTGTAGCCCATTCCAGCCTTGTGTAGGTCTCCAATCTTGTCCCGGACATCCTTGGACAGCTCTTTGGTCTTGGCCATGGTGGAGTTTGGAATCTGATTGACAGCTCCTGTAGACAGGTCTTTTTATACAGATAACAAACTGAGATTAGGAGCATTCCCTTTAAGAGTGTGCTCCTAATCTCAACTCGTTACCTGTATAAAAGACAACCTGGGAGGCAGAAATAATTCTGACAAAGAGGGGATCAAATAAATCTTTCACTAATTAAAATGCAAATCAATTTAAAACATGCATCTATCTGGATTATTTCACTGTTCAAATAAACCTACCTTTAAAATGATAGATTGATCATTTCTTTGTCAGTGGGAATATGTACAAAACAGCAGGGGATCACTTTTCCCTCACTGCATTAGAGATGGAAATCTGCAGAGCCAAGTTCATGGTGAACAATTAAATGTCAACTTTGGGACGATTTGATGTATTCTGCCCCCAGTGATCTATTACAAGCAGCGCACGCACACGCACGCACACGCACACGCAATAAAAGTATCAGGAACAGTGCTCCCTGCGGTGGTAAATACTACAATCACAACCACACGCAGCCTCTAAAACCCTCAGCTCCACATCAGGAGGGATGGGAAATGGAGGGAATTACTCATTCAATCAGCAGCAACAAAAACCACACAACTTATCATGCTGCTCCTAATCTCTGCCTCGTTCTCCACAGCCGCAGGAACATGTTGTGGGCAGAAGATGCACGCGCACATCGGTAGCAGGTAAAACTAAAAGTGACATTCTAAATATCAGCAATTGGCAGATCATTTACCAATTTCCTGGCAGGCCCAAACGGACTGAGCGTCTTTAGAAACAGGACACCATTCATCGGCACTATAGAACTTTGAGTTACTTTGTGTGAGAAATAACTCAGACGAGGTTCGCGATTTAAAGGAGAAATGCACACTGCTGCGCGACCTTGTAGTGTTGATTTTCTCTCATATGACGGAATTTGAAGAATAAATGGAAAAAAGCATCAGAGAGGAGAGAGAGAGAGAGAGAGACAGGGAAGACAGAAGGGACAGAGAGAAAGAGACAACAAAGATACAAACAACATAAACAGTAGCAGATAGACACACTGTGAGATTTTGCAAACCCGGCAACTCGCGCCCTCCGTTCTAGGTCCAAATCAGCAGGGGATTGCTCAGTAATTGTACCCAGGCTCTCCAGGAGCCTGGCAGCTCTAACACAAGTCCGTCCACAAACAATGCACAACAGGCTGTGTATAAACAAACACACAAACACCCGCGCAGAGAATGCACACCACTGAATTTCATGTAGCGCCAACAAAGGATGCATCGGCGCACTGATATGCATTACCCCTATCGGTCCGCACGGTGTTGAACGGTAAAACACACAGCGAAGCAGGTGAGTTTCACATCCCACTACACCGCCTGTACATTGCTGGGCCTCCTCGCCCTCACCCATGCAGCCCATCCCTTCCTCCACACAACACTCTCTTCCTTAACCATAATAAAAACACTCATCTGTATACTATTAGAGAGGCAAGAAGCCATCACGGACACACACGGACGTTTGTACAACTAACCTCATGGGGACCAGAAAATAGAAATTGCATGATCCCTTGCCCTAATCTTCACCCTAAACCTAACCTTAATCTCAATGAAGTTACATTTATGCCTAAACTTTACCTAGGTGTAATGCCTAATCTTAATCCTAAACTTAACCAACAATGACAAATAAATAAATCCCAGTTCTAAGTTGGACCCTAAAACAAAACCCTGAAACCCAGAAATTGACTTTTGCCTCATGGGGACCGGCAAAAAGGACATTGGGTCCCCATGAGTATAGTTAGACCACACACGCACCACGATAGTCTCAGTGGAATTTAATGACCACTAAGCTCCTCCTCATCAGCAAGCTCACGCAGCCTCCTCATTTGTCAGAGCGGTTGTGTGGCGTAAAGCACCCCAGACGTCCCTCCCCTGGATCACTGCACATATTTTCATGAATCCTCACCATTTCATCCATGGGGATTATAAGTGAAAGACCATGTCATTGTACTTTGAATGGGGAGGAAAAAAAACAGATCTTTCTGGATATTTATAAAGTGGGTGAAAAATGTATGCCTGGGAGAAAACAAAGTGGTTTGACATCTGACCTTGGAGGAAGTTTGAGTCTTCAGAAGAGTTCTGCTAATAGAAAGCGATGCAGCAATGCAACGCAACATTTAGGAGACCATTGGTCTTCTCTGAAAAGCATTTGCCAACTTGTTTGTTTCCCTTTTCCCTCATTAGAATCATTTTTCTTTAAAGTACGTTGCAATATATATAAATAATTACGGTCAAATAATTTAGGAAATTGTGTAGAACAACATTTGCCATGTCTGTAACACTCTCCAAATGAAGTCCTTTTTAAATCTATTTTAAACAATTTTCCAGTCAACAGCGAACCATTAGCCTGGATGACGTGCCTAGGGTACTATGGTCTGCCCTCAGGAGTAAACACTATTTGAACAGGATTCGTTTAGTTGTGAATCAATGCCACATGTGCCCCAGTCACGGCTCAGCACAACAGCAAAGACCAGCTACGATTCACTGAATGTCTGGATAATGGCAAGGGCGCGTGAGTTTAGCCTGGGTAATGGATAGTGTGTTTCAGCGGACAACACGCTTTGGTGTGAGAGTTAAAAACAAAAAGGGGAAAAAAGTCTTTGTTCCCACTATGGGAGGAAACAAGCCCTCAAAAACACACAATATTAGTATTCCAGACATGCTCCGCGTGCAGAGTTTTATTCTGATTAAGTTAGAAGAAAAGACAAAAGCATTTGAATTCACAGACAGTCGTGTACCTCCTACCTGCTGGCTCAGAAAACTGTGCTGGCCTACAGTTTTCCAGGACATGCCCCTAGATAAAACTGCCATGGATTAACAAACCCCTCGGCAAACACAGACATGACCCGACATCCCCTCTGCAGCGCCGGCCATGGCAGGTCACCAGGAACCCTAATCAGCCGTCAGCACCTTTAACGACACACTTTACGACACAGGCTGAGGGAGGTGAAGAAAGGGGATGGGCTGATCAACGAGTAGGGATGAAGAAGAAAGGGAAATACGGGAAGGTGAGTTTTGAGAGGTTCCTGTCATCTCTTCCCCTGCCTTTTTGGTAAAGGCACACCAACCACCGGTCACAGCCCTAAAGAGCCGGGTTTTCTGCATAAACGGCATTATTAGGTTAACAACGAGTGACCCAAGGGAAACCGTTTTGCCACCAGGGCTGAAATCGGGTCCTAGACCGCCCCTGGGCTTAGGTACAAGCAGTGGTATTCCCTATGGCTGCGGTATTCAAAAATCATAGCCAGATCTACTAACATCAACCCTCTTATCAGGGCCTTAACCTTCTGATCGGCCTGACCAGTAAGTGCACCCAGCACATGCCCAGGGCTAAAATAAGTCCCTGAATAGAGTTGTGGAACAGTCTTCGAGGGCCAGGTTTGAACAACAGTGCCCAAAGGGGCTTGCGTTTCTAGAGGGCCTGATTTGCATGAGCGGCGCCAATGACAAGCTTCCAGCATATTTTGTGGATTACATTTGGATTTGGCTCTAAGAGCCCAGTACAGTGGCACGGTAACAGCATGGAAGGAACACACGAGGGGGATGGGAGTGGGTGGAGTGGGGAGGGGCGTGTCTAAACTAACAAGTACACAGGGTCAGAAATGAAAGGTTGGTGGAATTTACTAATCAGAGGAGGGTGGGGGAGGTCAAGCAGAATGGTAAGTGCCAGCCAAGGCAGAGGGACCGGGCAGTCGAGGGGTGCTCGTGTACATCTGTCCGAGTGGGCCCCCGGGGAAGCTCGAGTTACCCCAAATGGTTTAGTCCCAACCTCCCCAAGCCCATTACTCCTTACAACTTCACCATCTAGAACAATGGACTATTGTTTGGCTCAATCCAGGAATATTGTACATACACCAGACAAACTATAAACCATGATACTTTCCCTGTCATGAACCCCTCTTCAAAAGCCCTACTATAAGCCTGTACATAAAACAAATGTCTATTTATTTGAAAGCCACCAGTCTAAACTGGGGCTGCTTAATTCCCTACAAGAATTCAGAAATGGTGATCTTCACTAGTATGGTGGAGAAACACGGCAAGTCATCAAAGCTGTATAGTACAGAATCTACACACCCTTACATTTACAAATAACCCAATATATACCACCATTAATACCTCAAGCTGGCAAAGCCGGTAACCCGATCCCACCTTCCTGTCAGAAAAACAACAATCAATCATCAAGTCTGGCAGTGCAACATGCTGATGTTACAGCTGTGGACCGCACCTCTCCTTGCTGTCTTTGGAAGGTTCTGGTGGGCCCAACAGGCCAGCAAAACAAGTCTGAAAGCAAACATTCGCACACATCGTTATTTTTAGTCCTTGTCCAGTTATGACACCGGGAAAGAATCCGCCGTCTCAGACAGAACTGGACAGCTTTTTATTATTCATTAATTTGCTCATTTTTACAAGGTGGAGAACTGGGAAATTCTCAAAGCGTGGTTGGCAGGTAGCTAGCTAGGTAGGCCAGAGGCAGGTTTTTAGGGCCCTATGGGACAGAGTGCTCTCACAGGATCGAGTGAGCAAGGCAGCATCATAAATGGCACCCTATTTTATATGTAGTGTTCTACTTCTGACCAGAGCTCTATCATACTAGGGGGCCATTTAGAGCGTGGACAGAATATCCTGAGGCTGCATCCTGACCACAAGGCCTCTCTTCCACCTCCACCTCTCTTCCCCAAATGCCTGCTATTTTCGACCAGTTTATATGGCCTTCCAGACACAGAAAACGCCCCTGGTTTATAGCAACCATTTCAACTGCAAGTGAAGATTTATGGTTAAATGGGTAAAAACACACTAAGTTTATTGCTCGACACTCCAAAATCGTACATTATTTCCGGCGTAGTGATACTAATTCACTAGACTGCTGTCTGTCTCAATTATGCTGTGAATGAACCTTTTCTAGTTGGCTGTAGTTTAGTTGCGATAGAAAAGAGCTGAAAAATATTAAATAGGCAAAACTATTAACTTTCTCATTCGCAATATCGCATGTATGGTTGTCCCACGAAGCCTAGTTAAAAGGTAGGCAGAAGGAGGTTTTTACCCATTAAAATAACAAAGCATTGGAGTAAAATATGTTAATTAGTTGTTGGCACAATATGATTCAGATAACTCAGGTGAAATTAATTTGTCAGATCCAAGTTGCAGGACAGAAAAACAACTCACACACTCTTTTCAGGCAATAAAAGATAAAAAGCCCAAAATATATTTAAAAAAATGGTTTGCATAGATTTGAAGAGGACCCACTGTGCAAGAAACACTAAATAGCTTGAGCATGCTAATGTTTGCCATTAACTCTGGTGTTGTGTTGACTCCATCTCCTACACAATGGATCACTGAGATTACCGGCTTTGGAATTCCCTATATCACGGGAAGTTAACGTTCAAATACAATGAACCTATTTCTGACATCTTAGCTAGCCAGCTCGGCTGCCAGCACCTACTGGACTCGCACTGTAGAGCAGAGTGAAGAGCGTGGTTTCACAAAACGATGTAAAGCTCTGACAGGGTACTTCATTACACCACATACTTCTGGTTGGTATACATTTAATAATCTTCAAAGCCTTCACCCAGACTTTACCAACATGACATAATGTGCACATGACCACCCTACCTTGTCACAGATGGTTATTCATTAAAATCCCTATCCACCATTGATAAGATTTCAGGTAAGTGCTAGATATCTCATGCATTCTGTGGATTGAGACACACAGCATTTCAAGTATTTCCCTTCCTGGCTCAGGTAGATTACTCAATACAACTTAACATTAAATAAGCAAATTGCTATGTTTCTGAAAGCAAAGGTCAGTTTTATTTGTGTTCTGCGGGTTTGTACTGCTGTTAAGAATCTAGCCAATTGTAACTTGTTTGCTGCTCTAACTTCCTGGCTAGGCTTGACAGACACGTTTAACCGCCTGGTTATCTTGGCCGCTGATTACTGCAGAATAATTCTTGATAAATGGCCTTGCTGTTAAGGAGTTAACAATTTGTTTATTTCAGAGTCAATATGGTGATTCAGCTGCATGTAAGCAATCAAGGCAGTTATGCATTAAGTCATTCAGCATTCATTTGAAAGGCAAAGGTATCTGTGTACACACACCCAAACACCATTGACACGAAACATTTTCTTATAATAGATAGTGGATGCTTCATTAGTCTTAGAGGGTATGTATACAATCCACACTGGCTCAATTCCTGATCTGATTCACGGGCTCATGAGAACTGGCCTACACATTGTTGTTGATGGGGGGGTATCAGACTGAAATCAAGTGTTAATAACCTGGGGGTTTCCATGGAAGCGTGTGTGACTTCCTCAATCCTCTCTGCAGTCCCAATCAAAACCTAATTCCAGATATATAGCACTTCTTTCAAACAGAGCAGGGTATGAGCCCTTTTTTCTCTGGCAAAAGCAGTTGCACTATATAAAAATAACTAAGATCACATTCGAGATGCAGCCTAACACAAACCGCACAACGACATCATAGCCCTGAATGGATTGAGGTCACACATAATGACATCATAGTGCGCAGTCACCACTAGTTAATGGTTTGAGTTGACTCAATGATAAATCACTGTCAAAACACAATGGAATGCAGAGTGGTCCAACTGTTCGACTCACACATTACTATGCAAACATTACTACGCAAACAGACAGGCAGGTGACTAGCCGTGTCAACATCGCGGTCACAGGGAATCAAGGACATTGCAGTGAACACATGTGGAAATGCCAACAGGCAGAAATCTCTAAATACAATTTAAAAAGTCTAGCAGCCGAACTGGGGAAAATATTTATTTCATGAGCGTTCACATTTAAGGAATGATTTGTAATGCCATTGTATGCATATTCATATCTACTTCAAGGTAACTGCTAACAGAAAGGTCTTCAACCCTGCCACGGATAGTGCCGTGTATTTGTAGGAGCAGTATTTGGCAGGGTGGCGGTGTAAAGCACAGTGCATGGAAGCATTATGTGGTGGTGCATTAGCCCACAACGGGCGGGAGGTCGAAACTGCCACCGTACCTCACTCTCGTTACACTCGGAGGGGGCATCACCATGAACGGCCATCTGGTAGCGCGCATACAGCGCCGCCGACTGCTCATAGGTCGCTGCGAACTGAGGGTCGTCATCATTGACGGGCACTAGCCTCACCTTCAGGATGGGGAAGTGAGAAGGGAGGGAGGAGTTGAGAGAGAGGAGAGAGGAGGATGGCGTAAACAGAAATGGTCGACGATGACGTCAGTTGGGACAGTAAAGGGGCGGATCGGAGGGTGGACGGGGGGGAGGGGCGAGAGCAGACGTGAAGGAAAAGGAAAAGGGGTAATGGTTTGGAGGGACAATGAGCAACCCCAAAATCAAAGGAAGAGGTTTTCACGCCAACCCCACAAGCAGGTCACACTAAAGCAATTTAGACTCCCAGTACAAAAACGATTTTTTGGTGACGCTTGGTTCTGAGATCAGTCATGGAAATCCCCAAAATACAATGAACAAACAAAACACAAGGATTCTAGGAGTCCAACGGTGGTTCTTGTCTTGGTAATCAGGGGTCCAGTGAAGCTGAAGATGAGGCTAGTGCATTGAACCCCGAGCCACTTCAAAGGCTAACAAAAGGGAACCTTTGGAATCCACAGTCCTTGTACATTCACATTCAAACAGAGATCTAAGTACATACCCACATTCGCCCTCCTTTGCCCGCAGATGTGAGATGAGAAAATAGCCTGAAGCGCTGGGCTATTTAGAAAGACAAAAATCAGGCTGAGCTAGAGCATAATGACCCAGCCTAAGAGAAGATGTCTTGTGCTACCAACAAAGCAGAAGCCATCCTCCCACGTGCCTGTAGCCACCACGGGACAACAACCAACCAACACCGACACAGTACGTTAAAAAACTAGAGCAGAAAAACTCAATTGCAATGTCAGTTGTGACCGGTTGGAATAAATACTATCAGCAGAGATTTAATTGAAGTACCGGGTGGGAAATGGGGCATCACAATAATTGTCTGCCTTCGTATCCAAACAGCAACAGACCGCATCCAAAACGGCCCTATAGCCCCTGGTAAAAAGTAGTGCAGCAACTAGGGGATTGGTGTCATTTAAAACACACGCCAGAAAATACCGACCCTGGCAGACTACTGCAGCTGCACTCCTCAGCGTGTGGGGAAATGTATTCCCTCATTTCCATGCAACACACACACACACACACACACACACACACACACACACACACACACACACACACACACAC
>JACXGJ010015078.1:0-13953 GCA_016801105.1 Esox niger
CTCCCTGCCCGCCCCTCCCCGCCCCACCCGGCCCCTCCCCCTACACATTATTTAAGTGTTCTGTCTGCTTGGTCTTCAGCCTGCATCTTTCTGCCGTCTCCATGTTGGGACTCTTGTCTAGGTTGTCCTTACCCACTTCTGTTGGCTCCTCTTCTTTCTCCTTTCCAATTTCTTCTTCCCCTTCTCTTGCCTCTTGGCTGTGTTCACTTCTGTTATCTAGTCGGGGGGCTGGGGGGGCACGTTATAAGAATGTCAATACAAACCAGATTCCTGCTCTGAAAACGCCCCAGCGTGGGGAGGCCGGAGGGAGACGGGGGACGAGGACAATCAATTAATCTGGTCAAGCGCTTTAGGAAATGGAGAGCAAGCGCTCCTAAGGGACAGATATCCATCTCCTTGGGATGATTGAATTACACACCGAGTGAATGGGGAGGGGGCGCGTGGGAGGGGACACGCGTGTGGAGACTGATTGAATGAACGTGGGTCTGTGCGTGTGTGTTCCTGTGCACATGTGTTTGTGGGATGATTAATAAAGAGGGGAGAGGTAATTTCAGACACCTCTATGAAATGTTTTTAAAATGTATTTTATGGCTTTTTTTTATTAACTTCCACTGCCATTTTTCTGCGTTCTACCCTGTGGCTCATGGCACTCTGCTGACAGCTTTATTGCATGGCCACTGTACATCATGTTGTTTAAGAGTTAATTCGGGGACTGGTGCTGTCCTTACCTATTTGTCATTTATTACATGTTCAATACAATATGTTAGAGGATAAACAGAGTGCAGCGATTGAGTGTATTTTCATTGACAGACCCTGTTTCAGTAATGAATTCATTGTTTCTTAACTAAATTGCAGATATTCCATAGTGTAGTTTGGACATAAGAGTTTTTGGCATGGAAGCTCAGGTTTTCTATTATTTTTCTAGGGGCTGGGCCAGGATATTTTAAATAGGGGCCAAGGAAAGCCCAAGCCAATTGTAACCCAAAAAGCAATGGAAATTGGCTTGAACTGTGTTTTAGAGCTTTGAACAGCTCAGTTTCAGTAGAGTTTTACAAGCAACATGTTAATCTTAGATACATGTGGGATTGAATATTCATGAAGTATTCATGAGCATTAATTATGACATGGAAATACAGTGCATTTGAGACTTCCATTTTTTATCACTGACTTGATTTTGACATGTTTGGAACCAGGCAACTAACAGGTTCACTGTAAAGAAATTGAGGAAGGTAATAATGAGAGATTCTAAGAGCCAAAGCCCATGTATAAATACTCAAATTAATTAATTAATGAAGCTTTTATCTGTTATAGATAGTCGACAGGTCAAATCAAGAGTGCTTGACTGGGGCTACATTTGTATCCCATCACAGCCCAAAATATTAGTTAGGTGTTTTGGTAACCATAATTGTATTCTGAAAGCACAGTGCAGTTACAAACAGATGTATGGAATGATCATCAAGAAAACAGATTCTAGTTAGTCAAAATAACTCTCTGATAGTTACCTCATTGTTGGGGTGTTTTTGTGTAACAATTGTTAGATATTTTTTAAGTTTCAGAGGGATTGAGTGGTTTGGGGCTTTTGGTCTGTAGGCTCTAAACCAGGAGCGTCAAACCGGTTCCACGGAGGGCCGAGTGTTGGCAGGTTTTTGGTTTTTCCTATAAATTGGTTCCCAGTTCAGACCTAAACAACCAGGTGAGGGTATAAACTCACCAATGAGGGACCTAATTAATCAATCAAGTACAAGGTGAGAGCAAAAACCTGCAGACACTCGGCTCTCCATGGAACCGGTTTGACACCCTTGCTCTAAACCATCAAGCAGTCAAGGGCAAAAGCAGTCAAGGGCAAAAGCAGTCTGAGGTTAAAAAATATGTTGGATTTTTGTTATTAAATAAACACATGCCATTAGGCACATGGCAATTAATAATAATGTCAAAAAGGAAGTCACATAAGACAAAATCAAACAGGACATGGTATGCATTATAACTACTGCCCTGTGTGGCGCTCCACCTCGCCAGTGTTCTAACCGCCGGCAGGAGATAATGGCAACAACACACCCCAACACCTGTTCCAAATCATTACGCCGTGTTTTCACCTGTACCTCGCAGATTGTGTCCTTAAGTTATGGGACACTGTGGGGCAGTTAATTTCAGATAACACTAAAGTGACTCGTACTTACGTGTAGTCGGCGTTTTGTGTTTTTTTTTGCCTCACCCGTTAAGAATGCAACGGTACACGGTATGTTCTCGAACCGTTCGGTATGCTCCCTACGGTTCACATCACACCAGTGAACTGCGGCGGTATTCCGTCGTTTTCCTGTCATTTCAAAAACATGCTTAATTGCGTTGCAGTCAACACGCAAGTTGTTGATTCACAGCCACAGAACCAGACGCGTAGCTCGTGGACAGAGAAATGCTATAAGCACACTAATCACACTGTCCACTCGCTCAACTCGCACATTGTTCATTTTCTGGCGAGCTTTCGCCGAGCCTTCCCCAGCGTGCACACTGCCCGCCCAGGCGGGGTGTATCTTCCTAATTGAAGCCAGCGAAAACCAGTGAACCAATATAGGGGTAACATCCGTCTCTGCAAATAATTATAAGTATTTAGTGTTTGCGTGACTCTACTACTAAACGCGTATTACGATGATTCCAAGTCATTGACTTGTCAGTGTTAAAATTGCACTTTACTTTGTTTTACGTTATAAATCTCACTCATCCGTGATTCCAACCATCTCCTTCCATGCATAACATTTCAGAATTATCTCTGTATGAGGCCTGTGCGAATGTATTGGGAATTTGGGATTATGCGGTTTCCTGTGTTAGGTTTTTAATAGTATTCAAACGCTGTGTTCGCCAGTGGAAACGTTGCATTCCGTCTGGTTTGAGTCTACACTAAGTTGTGATTTTTAAAGTGCCGAGAGAGTAGCCTAAGCGAGTGTAAACGAGCCAGTACCCCATGCAGTAGAAATGCGCCATTAATAAACCCAGTCAATCCGTTGCCACCAGATTATAGTAAAATCAGATGTGCTTCTGGGGTGACCTGGGCACGACATTTCTTTTTCACCAATAATAGCATAGCAACGTTAGAAAGAGAAAAACAAACAATTCAACCTTGACCTTAGACTCCTTGCCTTGAACTTGTGTCACATGGTCTCGTCTACTTCCGGTTGAGAGTATCTGCTGGCGTCGCGTTGGATTGCTGCTTTTCATTGAAACTGCCTAACTGTTCAACAACTTCTTCCTGTCATCTCTAAAACGTTAAGTAGTTTCACTGTTTTGTTTTACCTGCTACCGATGCGCCTGTCACCTGCCAATCTTCCGTGTCTCTCGACAACGTCGCTGTGATTCCCTCCAACTGGATAACTCACCTGGTCGCGGCACTACTCATTCTGATCCTGTCTACCATATCTGCCCTGTCCTGGAATATACTACTGCTGGATTTCCACGTCTCCTCTGGAATACCACTATTGGACTGCCTGTGGGCAGTCCACATCTCCACTCGTTCAATTCCCTCCGGCGCTCCCGCTGGCAAGCAGGTCTCCAATCGTTTGCCATCGCTTGGGCCCTAGCCGTCATTTACCGAGTAAGTCTCCACTTAGTTTTTTTTCTGTTGGTCTGGGTTTTGGTTTAGAACGTGGTTTGACAGTGGCGGCTAGTGCTAAACGATAGGTGGCTGCTCTATGGGCTGACTGAATGTGCGATTGGCAGAGCAGGTTCTCCTGTGACATTCACGCAACTTTTTATTGCCATGTATATTCCGGATGACTCCCATCTACTCCTTTTGGCAATCCTATGCCCAGCACTACTGTGGTTCCCATCGGCCATTTTCCTTCAAACAAGACGATTTACAATCCATAATCAAAAACTCGCATTTCTTGTGATGAACGAGCAGGCGCCATTACATCTGGCATCCTACGTCGACGCCCCTAATTACACGGAGGCTCACGTGGCGAACTGTGTCAACTGCAGTCCTTCAGTCAAATCACCTCCCTTTGGTCTCACTCACGTCATCCGCCGTATAAAACCGATCAAACTGGAAACCCCAATTGCCTACGTGCCCTTCAACCCATCTACAACTCTGCTGCTACATTTCACATTTCTAACCCACTCCATGAGTAATAGAGCCCCCTGCTATATGAATTAATACTGGACAACAAGTTGGACATACTTTTCCTTACTGAAACGTGTCAAACACCCGGTGATTTTTTTCATATTTAATCAAGCCACTCCCAACGGTTATAGCTATCTGTCCCACCCCGTCTAACCGGTCCTGGTGGTGGCCTTGCTGTAATATACACATTCCATTTTAAAATCACTGAGTTGTCTCTTCCATCCTTCACCTCATTTGAATCTATTGCCGGTAAATCAACAAACTCCCTGAACATCGTCCTTATTAATCGTCCTCTGAAAGCTAATGACTCATTCCTCTCTGAATTAGCTGAACTGCTCACCATTGCTGAATCAGTCTCCCCTCGCCGTCTCCTGCTTGGCGACATGAATATTCACTTTGACTCACCTAACTCCAAACGTACCTCTGATTTCGTCATAGACAGTTTAACTGTATCCAACATGTTCATTTCCCAACCATATCAAAGGTCACATACTTGATCTTGTATGCTCTGTCGGCCTTACAATTACCCATATAACTCCATCTTCATTTCTGTTGTCTAACCAGAAGATAATACATTTCTCATTTTCTTCCAGTGTACCACACAACACTGACAAGCGCATAATCTCTTTTCGTAACATCAAAGCTGTTGATCCTCTCCAACTATCAGACGCCATCTGCTCTGCTCTTCCGATTGATTCCACCCTCAAACCAGCCGAAGAACAAGCTAACCATCTCAACGCTGCCATGTCTGTCTCCCTCAACATTCTGGTACGAGTAAAAGCTAGACATGTTTCTTTCACCTCATCCCCCTGGTTTACATCTGAGCTCCAAACCAGGAAGCAAGTTTGTCGTTGCCTTGAACGCCAGGTGAGAAAATCGGGTCTCACTGTCCACACTGAAGCCTACAAACATCACCTTTCAGCTTTCAGAGATGCCCTCAGTGCTGCCAGGTCCTCCTACATCCAAAACAAAATCAGCAGCTCCTGTATGACCTCCTGGACCCTCTTCTCTACTGTTAAACTACTTCAGCCTTGTAATGACTCACTCTCAAGCCACTCTACTGAACTTGGCAACTCTTTTATTGCAGTTTTTTAAAGAGAAAATAACAACAAACTCCTCCCTATCTAATACATTTACCACAGCCCCCCCTACTAAACTCATAATGACATCAGAAAGACAACCTGCTGTCTCGATCCTCTTCCCACAGTCCTGCTTAAAGCCTATAGTCAACCTCTGCCTCACCAACGGTTTTGTCCCCTCTGGCTACAAAGCTGCTGCTGTCACCCCATCCTAAAGAAACCTGGACTAGACAACACCATCCTTAACCGTTTCCCCACCATCTCCAACCTCTTCCTGGCAAAAACTATTGAAATAATTGCCTCACAGCTCCAAGCCTACCTCCTACAAAACCACCTATACGAGCCTCTTCAGTCTGGTTTCCAGCCAATCCATAGCACAGAAACTGCACTCCTCAAACTCGTCAATGACCTCCTCCTCTCTGCTGATGTCGGTTCCCTCAACATCCTGATTCTCCTCGACCTGGGTGCTGCCTTTGACATCTACATCCTTCGTCCAATCCTCCGCCACTTCAACCTACATTTCCACTGCTATGCTGATGATACACAAATATATCTAGCCATCAATCTCTCACCAACCCACCTCTGACCCATATTGATGGATAAATTGATGCATGGATGAAGGACAACTTCCTCAAACAAGGCAGTGACAAAACAGATCTTCCATTCATTGGAACCAAATCCACTCTCACCAAAACTGGTAGTTTCAATCTCAGCACGATGACACCGTTGTTTCTCCATCCCCGCACGCACGTAACCGTGGCGTCATTCTGGACTCGACACTCTCCTTTGATCAGCACGTCAAACAGACAGTAAAATCTTGGTTTTTCCATCCACGCAACATTGCCAAATTCAGACCTGTCGAAGTGAATGCATCCATTCATGCATTCAGAACATCCTGTCTTGACTACTGCAACTCCCTGCTCACCAGCATCAAATCTACATCCCACCACAAGCTCCAAATGGTTCCAAACTCTGCTGCCAGACTACTCATTCACACCAAGGCCCGGCAGCATATCGCCCCAATCCTCTGGGAGTCTCCCAACGCATCAACTACAAGGTCCTCCTATTGACATATAAAGCCCTAAACAATATGGCCCCTGCCTACCCCTGACCTTCCATATCCACCAACACACACACTCCGTTCAGGAACTGCTGGCCACCTCATAATCCCCAAGTCCAAGCTGAAAGGCTTTGGTGACAGGACATGCTCAAGTTGCTCCTCATCTCTGGAACTCTCTCCCCTGATCCATCCGTGACTCTGAGACCATCCCCATCTTCCAGCAACACAAGACTCATCTGTTCAGAATCGCCTACCAATAGCCATGCAAAATCCCACACGCTCAATCTTTGTTATTTTCTCATAGTATTTCTTTTGTTACTGTATGCTTTCTCTCCCATGTCACTTTTGTACAGTGTCTTTGGGTCCCTGAAAAGCACGATATAAATATATTGTATTATAATTGTGCTAATGCCCATTTATGCTTTTGATTGAGCAAAACAAAACACTTAAAAGCTCCCTTTCAGAAATCCTCCTATCCAATTATTGTAGTTATAAGACACTTGTCAAAAAGATAATTTTCTCCTCATTTGTTTCCCCATTTAGTTGTTTTTTTCTACATACATTTAAACAGCTATTGTCGTCTTGGTGACTGCAACAGAAAAGTAAGTTTTCAACAAATGTTTTTTTTTTTAAATGTATTTATTTTTTTACAAGATCAACACTTGTTCAATACGATGACGAGGGTAGGAAAACATTAACAAAGTACAGTTTACAAGCATTGCTTTTCCACTACTGGAGTGGAAACGCTTAAGAAATGACAATTCATACCCGGAACCGTTTACCGTGACCCACAAATGGCGGTACGTACCGATCCGTGGACCCACTCTACCATTGCATCCTTCGTCCCCGTCATTCTGTTTCTATGTTCTGTGGGTTTTAGTTTTCCCATTTATATCTTTAATCTTTTTAGCTTTCACCAGTGTCTCTTTTACCCCTTAATTGTTTAGTCCCTTTTTCAGTTCCTCTTGCCCCAGTGTTTCTTGTCGTTGTTGTTGTGTTCAGAGCTTTATGTCATGTTGAGTTATTAGAATTGAAGACACGTTTGTTTCTTAACCTTTGCCCCTGTGTCCTGCGACCCTTCTGGAGAATCGTGACAACTGTGGGCTTCTGTCGCCAAGACCATTAGCCTATCTAAAGTGTAATTGGCCTACCGTAGCAAAATCATCTTCAGGAACCTGACTTTCCTCAGCGCAATGTCATTATTAAAACTCTCAATACCGTTCTGAAATGCTTTGTTATCAGTTGGGTAGCGACATCATCTGTAGAACTCCAATCGTTTGATCTACAAATGAATACATTTCAAAATCGGAAAGTAGGGATTCTAAAACAAAACATGGTGTTACCGGGACTATTTGGTGAATGCATTTTTACTGTATTTCACAAGGTAGGAATTGATAAGATTTGTGTTTTTCCAAAGTTCTCTTCTTACAGAACCGACTGAAAAGACAGTTCGAGCTACAAAACTAATAATATCTCATCCCTGGTATGAATAATACCACAGTTGGACTCAATGAGCTCTCTTTAACACACAATGGGGTTTTACTCTGGCAAACACCTAAATCTACCCCAAGTACATTTACCTTAATAAAGACAAACTGCTCTATGGGGCTCTTTTAGTGCCAGAATAATGTAATGAAGGTTAAAGTGGTCATTTGTCTGAAACACACTGAAACATGGACAAAGAAGCCGAGATCAATGTTTTATGTAGAAATAAATCTTGCCTCAGATTTGAAGGTAGGAGGCAGATTTCCTCGGTCATCACTCAGCCCTGTAATAGACTACGCTGATAGTATTTATATGCGTGCAGCTGCCTCTGTTTTAAAAGCCTCGGACTCAGTCTCACACTCAGCAATATGTTTCACTGGGGACAGTTTTAAGACTAATCACTGAGGTTTGTGTAAACATGTGGGACGGAGCTTCCTGCCTCAGAAAGGGATGTATTCACTTCGATTTATATAGCTTACAAAGCCTTCTTGTTGAAAGGTGCTCTGTATATAACCTCCCTGTTTCAAGTTAGGAATCACCTAGCTCAGGGCTGCCCAACCCTGTTCCCGGAGATCTACTGTCCTGTAGGTTTTCTCTCCAACTCTAATTTAGCACACCCGAATATAATAATTAGCTGGATGAAAAGCTTAACCGGGTTAGCCACAATGGGGTTGAAGAGTGAACCTACAGGATAGTAGATCTCCATTGGGCAGCCCTGACCTAGCTCGTTCTCAGGGATCGATAACATTGAGGACCTCTCAGGTCTCGATAGATTTAGGGAAATATGTTTCCTAGCTTGTTGTCATTCTTATACATTTAAAAAAATATATATTTTTAAAAAGTGGTTATATTTATTATGTAATTAAAATGTCACAATGTGGTTCTATTTACCATGTAAAATCAGCCAGAATCCTGTATTAAAATGTGTCACTAAAAAGGCACTATTTTAAATGAGCTTTTACAAGCATCATCCATCCAACTTGAACAACCTTGAGGAAAGCTAATATTTGTCTCTAAAATGATTGTTTTGGTTAACAACATGTAGCAAAAGTTTGCATACCCTTGGAGAATTGGTAATATGTACCATTTGTAAACAAAACATGAGTGTGCAGGCAAAACACGCCATTCATTCACGTTCAACTATAGGTCATAACACAATGGCACAACCATAAAACACAACATGGCAACAAAGAAAAAAATTGACTGATCCCTGTTCAAAAGTCTGCATACCCTTAGTTCTTAATACTGTGTATTGCCCCCTTTAGCATCAATGACAGCATGCAGTCTTTTGTAATAGTTGTCTAAGAGGCCCTGAATTCTTGCAGGTTGTATAGCTGCCCATTGGACTTGGCAACATTTTTCCAGGTCATGCAACGTCTTGGGTTGTTTTCCATGAACCGCACGTTTGAGATCTCCCCAGAGTGACACAATGATATTAAGGTCAGGAGACTGTGATGGCCACTCCAGAACCTTCACCTTTTTCTGTTGTAACCACTGGAGGGTCAATTTGGCCTTGTGCTTAGGGTCATTGTCATGCTGGAAAGTCCAACAGTGTCCCATGCGCAGCTTTCATGCAGAAGAATGTAAATTGTCTGCTAGTATTTTCTGATGACATGCTGCATTCATCATGTCATACATTTTTACAAGATTCCCTGTGTCTTTAGGGCTCACACCCCCAAAACGTCCATTCTTCACAGTGGGGATGGTATTCTGCTCACTATAGGCCTTGTTGACCCCTCCAAACATAGTGCTTGAGGTTGTGACCATAAAGCTCTATTTTGGTCTTGTGACACCAAATTACAGTGTGCCAGAAGCTGTGAGGCGTATCAAGGTGTTGTTGGGCATTTTGAAATCAGGCTTTTTGTGGCTTTGGTGCAATAAAGGCTTCTTTCTGGCATCTCGACCATGCAGCTCATTTTTGTTCAAGTATTATCGTATTGTGCTCCTTGAAAGAACCACACCGTCTTTTTTCCAGAGATGCCTGTATTTCTCCTGAGGTTACCTGTTGGGTTTTCTTTGTATCCTGAACAATTTTTCTGGCCGTTTTGGCAGAAATCTTTCTTTGTTTACCTGACCTTGGCTTAATATCATGATCCCTGAATCTTCTACTGCTTAATAAGCGATTGAACATTACTGACTGGTATTTGCCAGGATGTTGATCTTTTTATATCCTTTTCCATCTTTTTAAGATGGCTCATGATCTATTACCCCTCCTTGGAAGCAAGCGTACAGTGAATGTTAATTTGAAGTTAATTATAGTCAGTCCATGTCAATTTCTAAATCAGATAATTACTGTTCGTTGATCCACCATACAACTCTTTGGTTTTGTAATTTCATGTGAATTGCTCTGGCAATTTAATTGTGGATCTGCAGAGTGATGAAAGGTTCGGCTGTTTTTACATTGGGTCCATACTGCGAAGAAGAAGCAGAACCACGGCTGGTGAAGTCTTTTAGGTTATTTGACTCTCTTGTCTTGATTTTGTATAACCTAGGTCCAGAGGTGCCCTGGATGTCCAGGCCTAACAACGCCCCTGCCTAGGTCCAGATAAAACCAATATTCTGTAAGGGCTAGTACTTGCTGTTGGGAAACTCTTGAAGCATATATTACTTTATCTTCTCAGATGGTGCCTGATTTGTGTGTATCCGATAAAACAGGGATAACAGGAGTAACCATGTACATTCGCTGTCTGAGCTCTGTCTACTCCGTGGGGATAGTTTTGAGTTCGTAAAGAAGAAATGAAACACAAGAGTGAGAAGAGAGGGAATATTGTACTGCATGAACATGTCCCTTGAGACGAAGGACAAGGATAATAACTGGAAAAGCATGAGACGAAATACCAAGGAAAGAGAAATCTTCAAAAATAACTGAAGAGCAGCATAAAGGCTTACTGCCTGTCCAGCCCTCCTCCTTTACCCTCTCTCCCTGCCTGCCCGTCTCTCTCTCCCTGCCTGCCCGTCTCTCTCTCCCTGCCTGCCCGTCTCTCTCTCCCTGCCTGCCCGTCTCTCTCTCCCTGCCTGCCCGTCTCTCTCTCCCTGCCTGCCCGTCTCTCTCCATGGCTCCCGGGCTCCCCAGGGTGTGTGATGTGTGGTGACCCACTGTGATGCTGGAATGGCATCCGCCTAGCTGTCAGGTAATTTGAGAAGCGTCGGTGGGACACACATGGAGATATGGGGCCTGCAGGGGAACAACCACCTGCCACACCTCAGCATGATGCTCTCTGGTTGTTACGCCTCCAGTCCTGGCAAAATTAGCCAATAGCCGAAATAGGTTTAGCCGAAACAGAGGTTGCTGTGGAAACTCTCATGTCATAATGAGGACTAAACGGTGGAGTCTCTGAGAAATGAACAACTCTTCTCTGTTCCCCTGAATTAGCCCACAGCTACCCCCCCAAACCTCAACAGCCCCTTAAAGAAACAAGCCGCTACCAGCACCGACATGTTTCCACGCATGCTGGGAACGCAGAGCCCCGGAGTGCGTCGTGGTCTCTGGAATGCTAGTTTGGGTGTAGGCCGGTTGTATCGGGATTCCCATTCTGAACCCTGCATCCCAGTCCGGCTTCCAAACACGCGTCCCCACATCCCGTGCCGACGGCGACACCCTTTAGTGGGTTTAGAGGGGCTCTATGTTCACATAAAGACACAAACCGAGAGGGGGGGCGTGAGGGAGACCTGTGGGGGATGTGCTCGGCGGGGAGGACGAGCGAGGCAGAGGAAGGAGAGGGAGAGTCTGGCTCCGTCTGCCAAGGCCACAGATCTTCTGCCTGAATGGGGGCGGGTGCTGTCGCTGCGCCCCTGAATGAGCCACAGATCTATTGATTGGCATTTGTGTTGCTCCCGGGCTCCGGATCCAAATGGAGCCTTTAATTAACTGAATGGAGCGGTTGCAGCTGTGAGCTAGGTCCTCGCCAGCATAGGGAATGAGCAGGGTTAAACTCTGCAGACTGCCCTGGCTATCAGTCAGGACGAATGGGACAGGCCTTGGGGGGTTCTTCAGTCCTCTGTACCGTATGTCCTCCACCGCCCATCCCATTTCCTTATCACCGACCGGACCCCTGGCTGTCACTCACTTACTCACCCCTGGGAGGTGGACACTAAAAGCTATCCTCCCTTTTCTTCTGCCGGCGCTATCGCTCCCTCCCTGTGTAGCACTCTCATTCCTGTCCACTTATCCATTCTGTCAAAGGTTAATTGGTTTGGAAATGATTCGATTCTTTCAGGACGTTAATGCTGTTATCGTGCTTTTGTTATAAAAAAAAAAGGCAGAAAGAAAAACTACCCCACACGCGCACTTAAGCCTAATTTAAAATAAAGAAAAATAGTCAAATGAAATCCAATTTAATCTACTTTGACTCCTTTTTTTGGCCCGGCCTTGTCTCCAGAAGTCTTTTCTTTAAATTATGACAGAATTTCATTACCTTGAAAGCTTTTTCTCTGCCGCCCACACCCCCAGCCCCCACCCCATCTTCCCTCCCGCCTTCCAATACTTTGAATGGATAGACGGGCCTAATGTCTTTCTCGTAACCTCAAGGTCGCCATATTTGGATCTGCAGAAGTGCTCAAGGGTCCCTGTGATTAATGCACTGTACAAAGTGCCTTGGAATTATGCAGTGGCTGATGGCTGCACAGAACGCACGCGTGCACACGCGCACACACACGTGCACACACACAACACACACACACACACACACACACACACACAGATAGAGGTGCCCCTGTCAGTGGCCTTGTTGTGGATCATGGGAGAGGCATTCATATTCAAATGGAGTTACCCAGAGGCTGTCTGTCTCTTCCCACTGTCCCCACACTGCGTCCCCAAGGAGCTTTTACGCTTGGTTATGTTCATTATGTCACATCTTTGCTTACCTTGCCTTTTGTACTTCTACTCTTTTCTTCAATCTAGCTGCTTGCATGTACCCCTCGAAGCGGATCGCGCTCTCTGTCTGCAAACGTGGGTCTCGGAGATGTTCCTGTAGATAGAACTCAGGTCTGCATTTACCCATTTCTGTCAACTGGTAGGATTTTCTTAAGTCCCTGGAAAGTAAATTTGGTTTCCCTTTGAATGTCAAAGAGGAAAACCTGGGGTGTTAAGTTAATTCACAAACATCAACCAAACATCCACTGTGTTCTAATCGCTGTAGTCTTGATGCTTTCTTGTGCAAACACAGCTGCCCTGACTGATAAAATGGAAATGATTCATATATTTGTGTTGCCAGGCTACCCTAACTCCTTGCTCATGCCCAATGCTAAGCCACGCCCACAGACGTTTGTTCCTTCTCTGCAAGGGGTCTGTATCTAATCAGACTCCCTGGTTGGCACCAGTGACAGATGATCCCAGAACCCAATGAGCTGGGCCAGAGCCAGAACACACGTGGGTGTGGCTGCATTTAGAAAAATCGGCATTCAGCTTTAACACTGGTTAGCAGAGGTCCAATCAGCATTCAGCTTTAACACTGGTTAGCAGAGATCCAATGGTTGCAGGATGTTTTATTTTCAATGTGTGATAGTTCTGCACACTTTGGACCTGCTTGATTTGACCTCTTAGCTGAACATCTGTGGAGCCCATGAGGGTTTCAGTAGCTTTTCTTATGTTAGTTGAATCTGCAAATTTGATCAGTGCTTAATTGAAACAACAACAACAATGAATTAGAAATGGCTTGAAGTTACTTTTTATTGTTGTGTTTTTAGTAGACACCATTACAATTTAACTGTAATGGAATGTCATTAATGCAGTTAAATATATAGGCCTTGGAAAGACAATCTGCTAAATAAATGCATAAAGGCTTGAGGCAGTGCACGTAAAGGCTTTAGGCAGTGCCCGTAAGGGCGTGAGGCAGTGCCCGTAAGGGCGTGAGGCAGTGCCCGTAAGGGCGTGAGGCAGTGCCCGTAAAGGCACGAGGCAGTGCACGTATGACTGATGGACTCGTCATTACTAAAATACAGTTCTACCCTACCATCCCAGAGTCACCTTAAATCAGTTTATCTACTTGCTTTACCCTTTCTTCAGGACAATGAAGCGTACAAGTCCGTAATATAAAGATTTTGCCTCAATTGTTGGGTCAATTGAGTTGTGTACTGACCAGTGTTTCCCAAATCAAGCTTGCGATCTTATTAGATTTTCTTCTGTAACTGTTTTAGTTCCTTAGGTTGTTGTTTGAAGTAGCATTTCTAAAATTCTGCTCTGCCCCCCCAGACACCCCCCCCCCCCCCCCCCTTTTTTA
>JACXGJ010015079.1:0-13958 GCA_016801105.1 Esox niger
ACCAAAATAAACCACAACTACGTGCACAAACATTCAACATAAGTAGGTTCCCCAATTGGAGGCAATAACGAACACCTGCCTCCAATTGGGGAAACCAAAGCACATAGAGGTGGCTAGAGCCACCTATTTAGGCCATGTCCTGGCTATGGCCCCAGCCAGCGCAAAGATGGCTAGGGGCATAGCCAGGACATGACACACCCAGTAAAATTCGAAATGTCCCTAACATGCTAGGGAAACTTAGAAGCTACCTTAAAGAGACAATCAGCTGCTAGATGCCCAATCTTTCACACTGTTATCATTTCATTATTTATTCTCAGTTTATATCTTATTTTATCCTGTTTACTGTTTTAAAGGAAGGCTTGGCAACATCCATAACTAACAAAATGTAGCATTTTAAAATGTCATAAATACATAGGAGAAAATTGACCATGATTGATTTGACATTCTCTGTTATGGCTGTAAGACTGTGCCAAATGAGTGTTCAGAAATTAAATATTAATTTGACAAACTTAAAAAGACAGCAAATTATGTATATCAGTATTGATCATGAAAGGGACATAATTTATTAAAAAAGTCATCAATAAAGTCAATTAGGTGCCAAACTTTTTCAGAAAAATTATGCACATTGTACTTGCGTGTTCCATGACAAAACAGACCCCTATCTTAGCTAACCAAAGTCTCATTCTAGGTTTCTATCATGAAAATCCAGCCAATAAAGTTTAAGGTAACATTATGTATTCAGCAGATTACACGCAGGTGTGGCTCCCATGTCTTTACCAAGTAAATATAGTTTAGGACAAAAAGATAGCAAAGGTCTTCAAAGCTTAAAAGATCATGCCCAATCATAAAGGAGCAACCTTTCAATACAAGTCACTTTTCTGACCTCTGCTCTTGAAAGTCTGCTGCATGTAGCCCAAACTGAATAGTTCAGGTAGGCTATTGTGTAAAATTGTAAGAATCTATCGCCAATTGGTCTTTATCCTACTACCATACAAATGTTGACCTCCAAAGGATGTCTGAAAACATGTTGCACTAATGAGAAAATATTACTTAAAAGGATAGTATAACCTCGATTCATATTTGGGGCCCATGGAGTGATTTTTCACAATAAATCATTGTTCACCTCTGTTCCAACCTGGAATTAAACATTTTTAACAATGTTCCAATTAAATTAAAACTGTGTCCTGAGCCACAAAAGTTGTATTGCAAGCAGAAACAAACTAAAAAAACATTTAACATGATATTGAGAAACTATCCCTTTAGGGGTAGAAGATTCTGCAAGGGTATTAAACTACGAACCAACCTATAAGGATGATCAACTCGATTTCTTCACTGCAACTCTCTAGTCAAGGACTTATTTAGGCCTAGGACACCAGGTGCAATTAAATGATGAGGCAGAACAGAAAATCAGCAGGCTCCTGTCCTCATAGGGTGAAAGTTGAATACCCTCTTAGCCACTGCTTGCATATAGGTTAGTTCCCATGGTCCAAAATGGACATACATTTGTCTAGGATGATTCATTTTAATCTATTTATTTACTAAATTATTCATGCATTTTAAAAGCGTTCATCAAGCAAAATACAAAGATTTTTATGAGAGGGAGTCATCCAATTATTGCTCTTTCCTTGGTTGAAATATCTACATTATATTTATTTATTTATTGTTTACGATACAAAGGGGACTTCCATCATGCTAGGAAGCCAGGTTATAAGTAATCAAAGTTTGGTTCGTAGACAGTGTAATGAAATACAGTACTGTATCACTAATCTATGAAGGATTAGCATCTGGTCTTGCAATTCTGTAACTTGCTCCTGTAACTCATCTTTTTATTTTATCCCAGTTTTTTACCCTGCCCTTGTGTTTTTTACAGATACTCCCCTCCCCATCCCATGGCTGTGACCCTCCTAATCTTGTTTTTCCTGCCTGCACAACTCGTTCAACAATATTGCATAGAAACAGACCTAAATTTGTGCATAAGAACATAATTTTGAAATATTCTGGGTAGAAACATGATTTATCACACATTAGGTACACAAGTAGGTGATCATTGATAAATATCAATCATTATTAAGTGCCTCAGTGCACAAACCTGGCTAATTACATTTCAAAATGCCCCTAATTAACGTTATGCCAAACAATCTCTGTAAGTGGGTTGAAATCACAATGCAGAAGCAAGATATACAACATAGCATGGAAGTATGCTATAGGTGCTATTTTATAACATGCTGAATGCATAACATAATTATTCAGTCTCACTCTGTTGTTGCTGGCTTGACAAGTAATTAAAAACATAGCAAAAAAGAGCACACTTATGACAAAGTGTTTTTAGAATTGGTATCAAATCAGTATTTAACAATCAACAATAAGAAGGTATATTATTTGGCCTCCCTAAAACATGTTTTGGCTGTGCCTGTATTTGCACAAATTCTTGTTCATACTGATAAATATTACACATTGTACAGAAATGATTGCATGCTTGGTTAATGCGTAGATTTTACAAACACTCCTATTCATATTGAGGAATCCTACACTTTGCATAGAAATGATTATTAAAATCTACCAAGATTATCACCTTTGATATTTCAAGGGATTCTTCTAGGTCATCTGGATCACTGAAGACAGCTCTCAGCAGAAGATGTACAATATACACTAACATTTGTTAATTTATAGTTATATCCTAACTGAACACTTAAAGCCAGAACTTCAAATGGATTTGGAATGGAGGCTTTGGAATGGAGACTTTGGAATGGAGACTGGAATGGAGACTTTAACAGAGAGACTGAGAGGTGATGTGTTTGTAAAGATAACTACTCCGCCCCCTTAACCTTCCTATCTGCTCTGTACACATTGTAACCCTCTAATGCAATCTCTTTGTCCGGAAGTTTCTCAGATAACCATGTTTCAGAGAGAATGAAAATGCCTGGATTTGTCTGAGAAGCCCAGGATTTAATCAAGACCAACTTTGACAGTAGGCTTTGTATATTTAGGTCCATAAAACCAAGTCCCTTACAAGTTTAAACTGGAGGTGTGGTGCAGTAAAGTATGGTGTGGTGAGGTTTAGCAGAGGTGAGAGTCCACCAATTTTCTTTAACAAAAGAAGCAACATTACATAATACATTAGTTGGATTTGGGCACCTATCCACATTGTATCATTTTAATACTCAGCATTTACTGTTCCCCATTAGTTAACATGCAGTGTAATTATTTTTCCAAAAAGATCAATGTCAAAATGTTACCTCATTTAACATTGAAGCACACTGCATTTGAAAAGGTTTCAAGGAAATGTTGTTTTGGCACTATATTTCTGAAAAAGTTCATGCTGGTTCTGAAAGCTGTCAGAACACACAGTGCATTGCAGTTTGTTGTGTATGGGGCAGTGTAGCTGCAGACCAGTTAGGGTACACATGTTGAGCCCCGTGCCTACTGCCAAACGCGCCTACAGTGGGCACAGATGTTTTTATCAAACTTTTTTTTTTTGCATGTGTAAGCATTTGAAACAACTGTCATATGTGGTTGGTCTGACATTGGTCATCATGAGACCATTATAATTGTGTTGTGAATATTTTCCATGACCTCATCTACAGTTTTACAATCTGGACTTGTCATAAATATGTCACTAAGTTTGTCAAATGCTGTCAGAAAGATGTAATTAAGTCTGTCAAATGCTTTTAAAAACCTTAACAAAAGCAAGATATGTCGCACAACAAATGTTTCCTAAAAATATATATTTCAACAATCCTACTTTGGTAACACTTTCCAATAAGGATACTTGTACAGCCATTAACAAATGCTGTAGTTATCTTGAACGAACATTGATGAACATTTATGAAAAAGACAGGAACAAACGGTTAATAATGATAAACCTTACCCCTTAATAATGGTTTACAAATGCATTAACCAACAGAGTGTAGTGTCATTTGTTCATGTTGACACAGGACATGAACGCATGTTGTTTTTTGCAAGAACACAGTTTGTACTGCAATTTGTTAAGGTTGATACAGGATCTCCATTCATGTACAGTAACTAGTGGTTTGCATGAACAATAACATGAGTACTACAAACTATTCATAATATAATCATATTGAAAACATTATTTATGAAGTAGGCTAGATAGTGATAGTTAAAAAAAATTACCTTCATGTTAGCAGAAATAGAACTATGCAGGGAGACCATGCCCCCAAACACATCAATGGGTCAGCAGTAGAAAGATTTCACAACATCCTGTTCCTTGGTGTCAACACCAACTATGACTTGACCTGCTCTTATTACTCTAACATCGTGGTGAAGCAGGCTAGGAAACGGCTTTTCTTCCTATGCTGATTAAGGAGATTTGGCACGGATTCCAGGATACTAACAAACGTATACAGATGCACTATCAAGAGTATCTTGTCCGGCTGTGCCACTGACTGGAATGGCAGCTGCACTGCCCTCGACTGTAAATCTCTTCAACGGGTGATTAAAACAGCCGAGCGCATTCACAAGGTTTGACCTGCCATCCCTGCAGGATCTCTACATAGAGAGGCGTAGCAGGGGCAAACAAAGCATTACAGATCCTAACTATTCATGCAATGGACAGTTTAACAAGCAGCCATCAGGCAGAAGGTTCAGGAGTATTCCGTCCAAAACTAACAAGCTACTGGACAGTTTCTTTCCTTTATGTCATGCTCATCTGCCAATCATATCATGCACATCTGTTACTTTTACATTGCACTACGGTTGTACAGTTGTATAGTTATTATTATTGATGCATGTTTTTTGTATAATGTTTTTAATTCTTAGTTCATGTTATATTATTATTTTTATATTATAATTACTGTTACTTTTTAAACTTTTAACTGCACTGTCAGGAGTAGGAAAACCAAGCATTTTATTGCTATAACTTGTTATTGCAAATGACAAATAAACCTTTTGAACCTTTGAACCTTGGCTAAGCAAGTAAGCAAAGTGCTAACAGAAACTAACTTGACTGGAGCCAGCTAATAACCACCCGAAGCCAGCTAACAACAAGGAACTAGCTAATCATTAACCCTTACAGTGCAACAACTGCAAAGATCCTAAACAATAGAGTTACAAAATTATATTATATTCCTCCTAGGGATATTGTCAGGAGTGTTTTTGATAAAAACAATTCAATACATTTCATTTCATCAATCTGTTATAGGGTCGTGGGGGCAGCAGCTCCAGCAGGGGATACCAAACTTCCCTTTCCCAAGCCACATTTGTTGGCTCTGAATGGGGGACTGTTAAATGGACTTATTGGGAAACTGAAGGACGTGGGGGTACAACTTAAGTTCAAAATTAGGTTTGAGTCAAATTGACCCAGTTGGCATATAAGTAGTGGGACAATTTGCAATGACGCCCTTGCCACAGTGTGACGTTGTGGGGTTAAACGGACCAGGCGCAGGCAGAGGTAGCAGTCGGTGCATTCTTTATTTTAAGCAATGACAAAACCAACAGAACAGAAAAACACTGAACACTGATGATAAAAAGTATAAAGTAAACGGTTGACACAAAACCGAACTCACCACACCGTCAGGACACACAGTAACATGGAAAAATGACTAACAAATGAGGAAACAAATGAGGAATTCCAAAAGTATTGGAACGGTATGGCAAATTCCTTTGTTTTTGTTGTTCACTGAAGACATTTGGGTTTAAGATCAAAAGATGAGTGATCTAAGTTTCCATCCTTGGTTTAAACCTATAAATACTGCCTTTCTTGTTAAAGTGGATGAACCAACATGAAGACCACAGGGCAGTCTATGGGAGAAAAGCAAGCCATTGTCAAGCTGAGAAAAGAAGGAGAATCGACCAGAGCCATTGGACAAACATAGGGTATAGCAAGCAGAACAATTTGGAATGTCCTGAAAAAGAAAGAAACTACTGGTGTACTGAGCAACAGATGTCGAACGGGTAGGCCAAGGAAAACAACAGTAGGTGATGACAGAAATATTGTAAGAAAACCCCCCAAAAATCAGTAAGTGACAACGCCAACGATCTCCACAGTGCAGGGTTGAAGGTATCACAATCCATTGTTCAAAGAAAACTCAGAGAGCAGAAATATAGAGGCCACACCACAAGATGCAAACCACTTATCAGCAGTAAGAATCGGAAGGCCAGATTGAAATTTGCAGAGAAGTACAGAGATGAGCCGCAAAAGTTCTGGAACACAATCTTATGGACTGATGAGAGCACGATTAATCTCTAGCAAAGTGATGAAAAAGCCAAAGTGTGGAGAAAGAAAGGAACTGCTTATGATCTGAAGCATACAAGCTCATCTGTGAAGCATGGTGGAGGTAATGTCATGACTTGGGTGTGCATTGCTGCTTCTGGAACGGGCTCATTAATATGTATTGATGATGTAACTGATGATGGTAGCAGCAGAATGAATTCAGAAGTGTACAGAAACATTTTGTCTGCCAATTTAAGGGGAAATGCATTTAAACTAATCGTGAGGAAGTTTATCATGCAGCAAGACAATGACCGAAAGCACATTGCCAACAAAACAAAGGACTTCATCAGGGGAAAAAGTGGCAAAAACTGGCCAAGTCAATCACCTGACTTGACTGAGGGAGAAACACCCGAAACAAACAAGAACTGAAAGAAGCTGTAGTAAAAGACGGGAATTGCATCACAAATGAAGAATGCAACAGTTTTATGATGTCGATGGGTCGCAGGCTTGAGGCAGTAATTGCAAGCAAGGGTTATGCCACCAAAAATTAAATGTTATTTACTTAAGATTATTTGTTCCATTACTTTCGCTCACCTAAAAATGCAGTGGTCAAATACAAACAGTGATATGTCTTAAGTTGTTTTACACATCTCGATGTGAATACCAGGAAATTAAACTGAACTCTTGTCTCATACTCATCTTTTGATCTTAAACCCAAATGTCTTCAGTGACCAACAAAAACAAAGGAATTTGCCTTGCCGTTCCAATACTATTGGAGGGGACTGTATTTACCACAATGCTTGATGCTAATCTATCCTTCATTAAAACATTTGCAATATAAAGTACACCTGGGGCGACAAGCCTTTTGTAGATCTCAAAATGTATTAAATCATTGAATGTCTCTTGCTTAGTTTGTCAGTCTTGTGAAGCCACATGAAGGATTTATAAATTAACGTGCCACAAATGCAGTGGGTGAGGAATATGTTTTGTTCAAAGACTTGGGCTTATTGATTATTGTTTTTCAGTCTTGAATGTCTTTTTGGAATGGTTTGAGGTACTTCATACTTTCTGTACAGATTAAATTTGATAATTTCATTATATATACAAATATTAATAAACTGAATGTGATATACAATCTGCTCAGTCTCAAATACTGAAATAAATGTTCAATACAGAAAATAATTTATTGAATTTGTGCATGAAGAATTATATAGTTACATTTTATATCTTAATTTTTTCGCGGGAAAATCTAAAACAGTTTCTGTTGGCACTGATATAGTGTTGCGGGTCACACCTCCAATATCTCAGCAGCAAAATATCTCTTGGATGTTGGTATTCCGAAAACCTCCACTCACATGCTTTGTGAAGGCGGGCTTAGCGTGGTTTCACTTTCTTCAATCTGGATAGAACACATTGTCTGGACGTTTTTAGTTACTAACTATGGAGGACCAAAGGAATCAAAATAAAATAATAAATAAAATAAATAGATCATTTAAGAGGCACATTAATCTTTTTAATAATGCCAAGTATCATAAATAGTTGTATGACACTTCATAATAATACATTGTATTTCCCAGTCTTCTTTCATTATAAGATGTTTTTCATAATATCATGGCCATTTTCATAATATTGAGACCAATTTAATAATTTCCTGGTGTATTTCATCAATTAATAGGGCATTTTGTCATTTAATGACATTGCAACATTTAATTACCTATTTCAACATGTAATGCTGTATTTCATGATCCCAAGGGATACAATGTTGTCTACATGGTAACACCTGTTCAAAACTGTGTCGAGAAAGTATGTATATAGAAAGAATGTATGACTACGAATAGTCACATTCCTATATTAGCCAACATGAATTCCCCCGGGACACATAACGACACAACGACATTAGACAGTATGCAGGGAACCATCTGGATGAGTATGTCTTACTTGTATTAGCACTACATCTTAGTGTAGCGAATATCATGCAAACTAATGCACTGGATGTAATATTTTTATTGTTATCCTCGCAACAAGCAACACCAATTAGCTGCCTCCGTGAGTCACACTGCCAAAACAGGTGCTGAAACACGCGCATTACTGTTTAGCAAGTAAAGGCCCTGTGAAATTGAACCAAAGCCTGCGCTCAGAAAACATTGTCTCTCTTAGAGTGTTTCTTAGCCCCATTCCATATACTTTACATAATTTTATTTTAGGAATTGGGTCAAAAGATCCAGGGCTATTCCAAAATGTCTGTGGCCTCAATAGCCCCGGACATTCAGGCCTAACAACTGCTCTGGCAGTGACGAACAGCAGTTTCCTTTGCTTTGAACACCCACAAATGAGCAACTGTTGGTGAAGCTAGAGTCAGTGGATGAGCCTATCCATGGCTAAAGACCAGCCACTTGCATTGATTGACATATGCCTTGTGATCATGAAATACGCTTTGAAATATGGCATTAAATGTTGAAATATGGCATTTAATTATGAAATACGCCATGACTTTACGAAATAGGTCATGATAATATGAAAAAGGTTATGATTTTGTGAAATTATGTTTTGATGAAAATAAAAAGATAAGGAAATAGGTATAAATATATATGTACATGTATTTTTATTATGAAATATCATACCACCACTTAAAAAGGGACTCGTAAAAGATTTCCTTTCATTGTGCCACTTAAAATAATATATTTCAATATTTGTTCTCCATATGCTTCACCCTTCATTCACACATAAGCGGTGAAATGGCTTGCCGTTCCGCTGATGGCAAGCGGAGGCAGCTGACATTATCCCGCCTTTGCTGTTTTGATCTATCCGTATCTAACTTTAAACTGTGAAAAGTAGCCTATTGCGTTAAAGGAAAAAGGCGGGCCCATAAACAAGGGTAGTGATCTCCATTCATAAAATGAGACTCAGTAAAAGAAAACCCTGGGGATTTGAGCACATTTCTTTGTGACAGCCCAGCAGAAACGGTTTATTAACGAAAATATGTGTATGACATTTGTTTTAACTCCCTCCACTGTGGCAGGTAGCTAGCGTGGGATCTAAGCATTAACAACTACAATATGAATGTACATTTCATTGGAAGTGAATGTGCCTAGATAATGAGAATAACAGAAAACCTCTCGGTTTAGATTCTCTCTGTAGGTTGCGCTCTGATAACCACAGGAATGCTTACATTGAGCCATATGGCATGGGGGTTACTGTCTTGGCTTTGCTAGGTAAACACTCTCTTCAATGTATATAACAGCTTGTAACCAACATAACAGTGAGAAGAGAAGAGATTGAGCCTGTAACATCATGCGCTAATAGACATGTTTTTTAGATGATGGACTAGTCAGTAGTGTAGAACTTCCTACAAGCTTTCCTATTGGCTTTCCGCAATAGATAAGGACAAAAATAAAACACTGCTCTATTTTTGCCGTCCATCGTTCCGTCTTGGCAAGCACTGCTTCAAAGAGCGGGGCAGAACGCCTTTTTGAATGGCTAGCAATGGAGCGCTTCCGGTTTCAACAACAGCATGCCGCTTGGGTGAAATAGGGGCAAAGCGAGTGTGCAATCCGGTCACAATAAAAACAATATAGCTGGAAAAAGGTTATGTCTGTTTCTCAAAGACTGATATGGATCACCAAAAATGCAACACATCCAGCATTTCGATTGGGTTTGATATGGCGATTTTTGCTGCCATCTTTTGCCACTACTGGCTTAAAGCAAAACATGCTGGAACAAACGTGATAGATGAGTGTTTGATTTCCATCGGCAGATAGGTTTACCCGACTTACAAATGGAGAATTTTAACTTCAGCAAGAGGGACGGAACTCGGTTGCACTGAAAGCGTTTTTCTGGTGAGCATCTGTATAAGCCCCTCCCAAGCAATTCATTTGATTGGGTTAATGTGTTTTGAGGCGTTAGCCCAAGCAATGAATTTGATTGGGTTAGTGGGATTTGAGACGCTAGCCCAAGCAATGAATTTGATTAGGTTAATGAGTTTTGAGACATTACTGAGAATAACATTTTACCCACCCATTTGATCAACAAAAATCCTATAGCTATTCCCCCGGCATATTGACTAGGCCTGGTTTAAGAGACTAGCTCTGATTCAACTCCAAATTATTACTCAACAAGAAACCTTAAACAGAGGCTATATCTTTCTTATTTCCCTTTTAAATGTCATTCTATGTGTTTCATAAAGCCAGTCACAATGTTTTATTCTGATTAGTCTACTTAAAAGTCTCCTGTTGGCTACTGCATATGTTCATCCACTCCACTCTAATGTAATTCCAGCATCCAAACTGCGCAGCAGCAATTAGATGAATAAAAAGCGACATCTGTTACGAAACACCGAAAGTGTAATGTCATTTAGAGATTGTCCACCAAAGCCTGTGATACTGAGTAGGGAGAGAAGTAGTTTGTATTTGTCAAGATTTACATAATTTGATTGTCATGTTAAAAATGCAAATCATGATGAAGCACTTGAAGTGGGCAATCAGTGTGCAGTTATGTGTTGTGTATTGGTTGTGTGTAGTGCTTTGCCACAGAAACCTAGTGGAACATTTGTTGCATATATTCTATATAGTTACATAGAAAATAAGATTTCTACCTCACTGGTCTTGATGGTTAGTGAATCCTAACTTCAGCCCTTTATGGCATCACATGTACGCTGCAACTACCCCAGTGTATATGCTGAATTGACTGGCTTTAAAGACAATATTTATTTGAAGTATCAGTGTGTTGTGAATTGTAAAACAAGTAAATCAAGATCTATTGTTGCTTCTGTTAAAAGGAGGGACGTCAAAGTTGCTTTTGTTTGTATAAGTTCACTTGTTTCAAACTGTAAACACTATCAGATGTATTTATTTGGAAAAAAAATGGAGACTGTCATGCAACAAAAAAATACCAGATGCACTTCTTGCAAAACAAAATGCCATCAACTGTGGTTTGTATATTATTATGATTTTTTTCAGACTTATCTGTTAGTGGGTTTCCTTCACTCCTGAGGTATAGTTTTGAGGCCTGTAAAAAAATGGAACTCGATAGAGCAAGCAAGCCAGTTAATTTATATAGCACAATTCATACATAGAAGCAATTAAATGTGCTTTACGGTGAAAATAGATATAATGCAATGTAGTCAAAACAGTCAGATCCATCATCAGCAGATTGTTACAGTTACACAGAGGTTAATCCTCTGATATCTTACCAATTGTAATGCAAGTTCTGGTGCTAACAAGATATACATTTAATAACAAAATAAATCAAGAACATAAATAAAATACAGCATAATAATAAAACATTGAATATAAAATAGAAATTGAATATAAAATCATAGGAAGCAATACAAGCTGTAAGACTAAACATTGCTGTTAAAAAAACATAGGAAGCTATATGGCTCACAGTGTGGTTAAGTTTAAAAGCTCAATGAAAATAGTGAAAATAGTGTTTTTAACCTGGATTTAAAAATGGACACATTTAGAGAATGTCTGGTAGTTTATTCCAGTCGTGTACAGCATGACTGCTAAACACAGCTTCTCCATGTTTAGTTTGGACTCTGGGCTCTACTAGCTGACCTGAGTTCATGGATCTAAGAGCCCTGCTTGGTATACTTCAAACATATCAGAAATCTATTCGAGTCCTAAACCATTCAGAGATTTACAAACTCGAAGCACAACTTCAAAGTCTATTCTGTAACTGACCGGAAGCCACTGCAAAGATTTAAGAACTGGAGTGATGTGCTGTCCTCTTGGTCCTGGTTAACATGCTAGCAGCTGCATTCTGAATGAGCTGCAGTTGTTTTACAGTCCTTTTGTGGAGTCCAGTTAAGAGGCCATTACAGTAGTCAACCCTACTAGAGATAAAAGCATAATAAACAAGTTATAATCAACTGATATAACAAAATGTAGTTCACCAAAATCAATAAAATGTAGAGTATCACAGTGGTCTGTAATTGGTTAAAAAAATAATAATGGGGGTACCTTTCAATGGAAAACACAAGTATTCAAAAATAGTAGCACTACAATTTTCAGCTAGCCACGTTTCAGTGAAAAACATAGTCTAGGTTGTGGGATATTATAATGTCATTTACCAAGAATGATTTGTTGGCGAGAGATCTAATAGTAAGCAAAGCCAGCTTAATAGATATAATAGGAGTTTCTGGGCTAGTAGGTTGACGTGTTACAGTTAACAGATTAGACAAGTTTACTTTATAAGTTGCATGGACATGGTTCCTTCTTTTTCTAATCAACACAGGAATAGAGATACTGGGTCCTAGCTTGTACTCAAAACAGTCGGCATTGCTATTTTCACTATAGCAGGGACCTGAAGCACATCGACTATTCTGTCTCTGTGGAAATAAAGGACAAGGTTGTTGACAATGTGGCAGTTGTCTAAGCAATCATTCTAAATGGGGGGAGGGGTGGGGCATAGGCTTGGGTGATTTTTGTAAGAGGGTCAGGAGAGGGGGGTGGATACTTTGTCTATGAGTTCTGTCTTTCATGCTCATCTTGTTTGGACATTCCAAAAGCATGACGTATGTTGGCACCAAGCAGCCAGCATCCAATGATGTTTTGATGAACCCCATCAGGTCTAAACGGTCTTTACACTTCCCAAAAAAATATTGAAATTGTCAAAACCTGGTTATCCCGGGGTTGAGGCACACCGCTGTCAGCCACGTAGTCAGCCCAAGGAGTCTGCTAAAAGATTAAATTCCTTTCCCCAAGGTTGGAATGGGGCCTGAGATGAAAACATGTTGTTGAAAGTTATTAATTTTCTTCAGTAGTGTAGAAAAATCCCTTTTCAGGTTCTCAGAGTCCGTTTTCCTTTGTAGAATGTCAAACGACCCAGTGTGGATAATCTGCATGTGGCTTAGATGTGTAGAGAGAATAACTGGCAACATTTCTGTTAGCTCTTTGGTGTGTCAGCCATGGTTAGGATTTCAGTCTTTGCTAATCTGATATGCTTGGTTATGTCATCCCCAATCAAGGTTGCATCAGGTTTACAGTTTGCACGTTTCTTGTTTCTCTAGTTCTATCAGTGATTTTAGGGCTATTTCTTGGATTATGGTTAGCCCTAATGCTAGTGTTGTGATTAGCTTCCCTGGGTTCATTTACACACATTTCATTCCGAGCCAGTGGACCGTACCTGTTGAGCAGTGAGAGTTCAGGTTTAGGATTGAGGTTCTGTGCTCTCATTCGATTTCTTGCTGGATTTGGCTCTGCGGCGCACGATAGAGAAAAAAGAAAAACTGTGGAGTTGGTGGTTGATGTCATGACCCCCATATCAACAGTTGATATAAAAAGTATACACACCCCTGTTAAAATGCCAGGTGTTTGTGATGTAAAAAAAAATAGACAAAGAAATCATGTCAGATCTTTTCCACCTTTAATGTTAACAATTCGAATAAAAATCGAAATCTTTGAGGGGGAATAATAAAAAACTCACAACCTGGTTGCATAAATCTAATATTTATTTGTTGTTTATTTTGTTGAAGCACCATTTGATTTTTACAAAGCACTCAGTGTCAAGGTCGTAGGTGAGGACCCAAGTGCGGACTGAGGGCGAGAGGGACAGGGACTGGCAAGCAGTACGGGGACGGTAGGTAATGCGTCTCACGTACCGGCGACGAAGGTACAGACGAGCGGCAGGCAGAGTAGTCGGGGACAGGCGAGGGGTCGGTGAACGTGCTGACGGCAGAGGTACAGACAAGGGCTGGGCAGAGTAGTCAGGGGCAGGCGAAAAGTCGGAGCAACGGCGAGGATCAGAGGTACAGGTAGGGCTCGGGCAGACTGGTCGGAAACGGGCA
>JACXGJ010015080.1:0-13958 GCA_016801105.1 Esox niger
CACACACACACACACACACACACACACACACACACACACACACACACACACACACACAGAGTTTTGTTCACTCTGTATGCTAAACTATACACATCTATTTTGTATGTTGTCTTTTATACCAGGTGTTTTGAAAAGGCTCACTCCACTCTCGTACAGCCCAGCGGGACCTTTTAGCTCCTCAATGGCCAGGTGGATGAGCCGGAATGTCTCCTGAGCCCCCAGTGTAACCCTCTGCACATGGTGTTTGAGGTGCTCCCTGGTGATTTTGTAGCGGACAATGTCCTCATCTGACATGCACGTCAGTGTTTCCGGGTCCTTGGCTCTCACGGCCTTGATGAGCAGCTCCAGGTCCGTGCGGTTGTAAGCCAGAACTGCCCCAGCAAGCGCGGACTTGAATGCAGCATACTTGGAGTGAGACTCCGTGCGTATGGCTGCATCAAACCGGTGGATCCAATGAAAGATGTCCAGGCGAACAACCATCCCATTGTCCACCCAAGGCTGGAACAAAATCCCCACCGCTGTTGGGCCCTGTGCACGGCAACACCCACGGTCCACGTACAGGATTTTGGGGACAGGTTGGTTGGCCAGCCGGAACCTTTCCATAACCCCGAGGCACATTGGTTTCAGCTTCTCTGTGGACTCACAAGTCAGCACGAAGGAAACTATCTGGGAGTGCTCGTTTCCGATGCTGGTAAACCACTCAGCCGAGCCCCCGGCCTCCCCAGACAGCTTCTTCACCACCTGAAACATGTCAGGTGCGCATAATGTTATACCCTTAGTTAGATTCTATTGACATGTGATTTTCCTCATTTTACAACAAGGTGAAAATGTGTTCAGTTTAAAACTGAATAAAAACAAAACAATACTGCAAGATATTTGACATGATTTACATACTTTCTTGGTGGAATCCATTTTCAGCACAGTGCCAAAGGTGGAGAGGATCTGGCTCCGATAATCCTGCACATTGTTGGCCTCCGCCAGCAGGAAGGCGTGGCGCAGGAGCCGCGCGGAGGGGAGCTCTCTCGGAGGAGGTGGAGCCTGGAATGTTTGCCCAAGCGCTGAGACGATCCCTCCAGGTTCCACTACGGTCATTAGGAGTGTGGTGTACCGGTCCTTACGCTGAAGGTACTCCTCAACGTGGTTCTCCTGTACCTGCCGCCACACCTTGACCATAGTGTTCCCTTCGGTCCGGTCCCGCAGAAGGCGCACAACATTCCTGTCCACGCCACGCCTATAAGTAGAGTCACAATCAATATGTTCAGGTGGATTTGAGTGACACTGCAGTTTGTCCAAAGCACACATTATGTTCAGTATACTCACTTGCTGGTGAGGATGGCAGGGAACATTGCTTGATGAGCCTCGCTAAGTTGTGATAAAATAACGAGATCCCATGCAAGCCACCGACCGACTGTGACGCCACCTCCGCTTCTGGCCGCTTTGGTACATGGTCCACAACACAGGACCTCAGTTAGCATGGTGTACCAGTTGGATGTCACAGGTGTGACGTACCTAGAGTACATATGGGGAGGAGATCCTATCAAATTCAGGCCAGTAGCAGGACATGGCTTTCTGTGCTGTTTTTTGGTTGGAAGCTTGTCTTGCATGTTTACATACATTTGAATAAACTGTAATGTAGAAACTCTACAGAGGTGAAGTGAGTTATACCCGGTGGTGGTAGCCAGACTTGGAGAGGAGCACATTCCGTCCTCTATCCAGACACTCATCCCCTCGAGGACACTTCAGGGAGTACCTCCACACTCCAACAGGACGCCACACAAAAACACAGCTCTGAAAAAACAGCTGTGGAAATGGAAGAGCGCCCCTGACGTAGCCGGGAGGTTCTGCCGGGTAAAACCACATGCGGTCCGACTTCATCACCCGCCGCCTCTTGACCAGACCAGCGCTGTCCTTGTATATTTGAATGGGGGTGAACAGCCCTCGTTCATTGTGATCTTTGAGCCAGGAAACGTCAGCAGATGGGATGGCATTGGGGTTTTCCCCCAGACACACCCAACCGTCTAGCTCCACCTGCAACACATAACATAAAAACACACAACCAATTTAAAAAACATGTAAGACAAATTGATCTCGTTTACATTGTTTGCATATACACACCTGTCAACGTTGGCCTCCAGGAGATTGCAGACTTGAGAGAAACTCTGCATATTCCTTCAGGTAGTCTTTGACTCACTGGTTCACTCTCCTCTGTTGAGTTATCTCCTCTAATCTGTGCATGTCAATTATACTGATATTTATTTTAAGCATGCCATTAAAATGGTCTAATAAATGCATTGTCTACAATGGTATTAAAATACAATATACTTCCTACTTCATGTAGCCCACATCGTTTCCCCCAAGCCAGTGAAATGATGCATTTTCTAGAGTCACTGTAGACTCTAGACCAATCAGAACGCGTAACTGTCTACAGTCATTGCGCTTCCGTAGACTCGACTTCTTAGTGTAGGTCCAAATGCAGGGAGTTTTTTAAAAGATGGCGCTAGTGACTGGAGACAGTGACACATTCTGATTGGTTTCGAGTCTACGGTCACTGTAGACTCCAGACCAATCAGGACGCGTAACTGTCTACACTGACTGTAGACTCTAGTCCAATCACAATGCGTAACTGTCTACAGTGACTGCGTTCGCGCTCTCTCAATGAGTATGCAAAATAAAATTAGATTAAGTTGTCCGTAGACAACCACAGAATTCCTGTCAACAAAGGTTTACCTGAACGAAGCCATTGTGCTCGCACCACCAGGTGCTCAAGAGCTGACTGTGGGTCTGATGAAACAGGTCTTGGACGTGTTAGCAAAGTTGTATTGCATGTCCGGTTAGTTGACCTTTATAAACCTTTAAGTCCGTATTTCCCAATCCTGGTGCGCGTTTTTGTTTTTGCCTAAGCACTCACACCTGATTCAGATTAAAGGCTTGATGATAGGTTGATTATATCAATCACAAGCTCTAGGGCAAAAACAAAAACGTGCACTCATCTTGGTGCATATGACCAGGATTGGGAAACACTGCTCTACAGTTTTTCATTTTTATGAGAGAATGTGTATAGGCCAAATTCAGGTTTAGATTCTTGCACATTTTATGCTTTAATGTTATAGTTTGAATTATTTCATTATTATTAACCCTATATAATTCTCCTATTATTTCCATTCATTAGAAAAATACCATCTTCAGAACGAATTATACACTGCAATGTATTGACATTAACGCTTTAATTCTGAAGGTTTCCCCATCGCAATGCGATTACGTCATCGTTTGTTCTGATGGCAGAATACTGGTCTGCTAGCAGCCCTGTCCTACTCAGGGAAAGGATTTGTGCGGCACATTCAATCAAGCAACTAAGAAAAGTACACCTGATTTACAGCGTCGAATGAACATTGTTTTTGTGAGTTTGTTCTTGTTTCTTTGGAAATTACATTGATTCGGGCTATGCGATGTCTATTTTTCATGCAGCATTCTGCGAAATAGTTGTACATTTTTTAGACTCAGTCATCAGTATTCATGTTTACGTTTGACCTCTCTACTTTCCCAATGCAATACCCTAAGTAACCCATAGAACCGTAAAATCCAACACATTGTTGGTAAAATATATTTAGTAGCCTAATTGAGTGTTTAATAACTAGAAACATTCGGGGCGGTCGTACCTTAGGCCAGTGGCACTCCCTCTCCTGATATTGTTAAATTGGATTAATTACAGAGTCTAATGTTTTAAGTATACAAACAAAGTGAAAATAAAAGTGAGTTTCCGTCCATCTTGGAAGTTTTCGCTGCAGTAGTTCAGGGGTGAGAGTGTTCTGTGTGACCCCTATAGTGAGTTTGGTTCCACCTGCTACTCAGTCCATGAGGAACGTTCTGAGGGGAGGTTTGTGTTTTTCATTCCTAAAAAAAGTTTTATAAAATCTACAATTTTGAGGAATTGGCTGAGTGTTTGGCGGCTTAGATAGCGGTGTTGACCACAAGCTAGCTAGCGTCATTACTTTGCTGATTATCAGGCGTTCGACCTTTGTGTTGCTAGATTATTCTTAAATATTTTATAATCGTTGTACTTGTGGTCATTATTGTGCTCATCCATTTTATGTATGTCATGAACCCTGCTCTTTTCTAAAATGTATCTTCTGGAGAGGTCAGGGTTAACCCTAACCACCACACTGTACTGTCGCTTTTAATGTAATTCACGGGACATTCTGAGAGCAGGTGGTTTCCCGACGGTCCTGTCATCTTATTCATCCTCTACTGTTGACATCTTTAACTGTGCAGAATAAATCAAGTCAACCGAATTGTGGGTGTCGGACCCGTCCTTCTGCAGTACTAAATAGAGTGGGTTACACTTCATATCGATGTTGTAATAACTTTTTATGCATGATGTCTTTTATACCAGCTGTTTTGAAACGGATTACTCCTCCCTCTCATCCAGCCCAGTGGGACCTTTCAGCCAATTAGTGGCCAGGTGGATGATCCAGAATGTCTCCAGAGCCCCCAGTGTGGCTGTCCGCATGTTGTGTTTGAGGTGCTCCCTGGTGATGTGGCAGACAACATCCTCATCTGACATACACTTCAGCCTTTCCTGGTCCTTGGCTCTCACGGCCTTGATGAGCAGCTCCAGGTCCATGTGGTTGTAGGCCAGCACTGCCCCAGCAGGCGCGGACTTGAAGGCAGCGTACTTGGAGTGAGACTCCGTGCGTATGACTGCATCAAACCGGTGGATCCAGTTAAAGATGTCCAGGCGAACAACCATCCCATTGTCCACCCAAGGCTGGAACAGAAAACCCACCGCTGTTGGGCCCGGCTCACGGCAACGCTCACGGTCCATGTACAGGATTTTGGGAACAGGTTGACTGGCCTGATGGAACCCTTCCATAACCCCTAGGCATATCAGCTTCTCAGTGGATTCCTCACAAATCAGCACAAATGAAACGATCTGGGAGTGCTGGTTTCCAATGCTTTTTCACCACCTGAAACATGTCAGGTGTGCATAATGTGATAACCCAACCCATGTGATTTTCCTCATTTTACAACAATGTGAACATTTGTTTTAGTTTAAAACTTAAAAAAACAAAACAATTCTGCCCTGTGTTCTGCATCATACAGCATGGCATTGTGTTTTCATTTACATACTTTCTTGGTGGAATCCATTTTCAGCACAGTGCCAAAGGTGGAGAGGATCTGGCTCCGGTAATCCTGCACATTGTTGGCCTCCGCCAGCAAGAAGGCGTGGCACAGGAGCCGCGCGGAGGGGAGCTCTCACAGAGGAGGTGGAGCCTGGAATGTTTGCCTTAATGCAGAGATGATCCCTCCAGGTTCCACTATGGTCATTAGGAGTGTGGTGTACAGGTCCTTACGCTGAAGGTCCTCCTCAACATGATTCTCCTGTATCTGTTGCCACACCTTGACCATAGTGTTCCCTTCGGTCCGGTCCGTCAGAAGGCCCACAATATTCCTTTCCACGCCACGCCTATGAGTACAGTCACAATCAATATATTCAGGTGGATTTGAGTGACTCTTTGAAGTTTGCCCAAAGCATCTCTTCAAAGTCAAATCTACTGTAGTGCAGACGGTAAATGGGTGTTTTGATTGGTTTAGAGTCTACAGTGTGTGCCAGGGCTGCTTCACTCTGGGTGAACCAATTTTTAGAGGTTTCATTAAATTCAAGGCAACATAAACAGAAAACCCCACGCGTTGCAACATTCCAAACTTTCCATGTGTTCAATTACATTCCCGATCAAGTTATTATAACATCAGTGTATATATATATATATCCTAAATCACTCGTTTTTCAAAAAGTGCTGTTTGGAATTTTCCATTGTTGTTTCTTATACTCAGTACTTAAATTAAATGAATCCCTCAAAATATACTCTTATAGAATTGATTATTGTATGTAACCGTTTCATGTGAGAAACATCACATTTCTTGCTTTCCACAAACTCCTTAATACAATTTACCCTTGCCCACCATCTATTCACATTTTCTAAATGCTTGTTCAGCACATTGCCATTGCTTATATTCTCATTGTACAAGGGGGCTTTGTACAATTCTTGTAACCCGTCTTACACAAGGGACCAAACGTTTGCAGGAAAGGGACAATACCAGAACAAATGCTTGACATGGTTTCCACAAAGGCTTCTAGGACTCATTACACTACAAGTACACTTTTTTTTTTTTAAAGGAGGTCCCTTGTGGGTAAGAACTAGTGTACAATCTGCCAGGCTAGGTCTTTGTGTGTATGTAACAAACAAAAAATCACTGTTTACTTTGTACCATACTAACTGGCATGGCGTTCGGGCAAGAATGCTCACAGGATTCAACTTTGTCGTATGTGGGGCTAATTGCTTTTCAACTAATGTTGTAGTAATATTGGAATGGGATCTTCTACAAGGCTCTTCTTAAAAAAGGATGCTACTGCTGATTATATCGTAGGGCAGCTCTCACCATCTGGGACTTGTAATGCTGGTTGTTTACCCAAAATGGTTCCAATGCTTTGGATGACCCAAAACCTGGCAAAAATGTGTCCAAATATGATTATTTCATTGTCTAAGGCAAGCTTTCAAGATTAGTCTTAAAAACATTGCCTTTAGATTTGATTTCAGGGGCCTTTTCCCCCATTCTCCAGGAACCTGTACATTGTTTCCCTTTTTAGTTTCTCTTGCTGTCCACCCCAAATAAACTGAAAACTGACTTGTTTTGCGATCTCTTGAACAAATTAAAAAGGAAGTATTGTCAGTTTTCTCTGTTAATGTTGTAATGTGTTTACTGGTTTTTGTTTTCAGCTTGACAAAGTCAAATTACTGATTTTGCCACTGTTGTTTTAGTACAATGACATTCAAGGTCAATTACACTACTGTACTGGGCCTTCTTTGTAGTTTAGTCTACAGTAGTGCAAAGACCAGACAGTTACTTGTTCTGGTTGGTCTAGACCAATCAGAACATGTAACTGTCTACAGTCGCTAGTGCCATCAAATCGCATTAGGGGCCCTGCATTTGGACCCAGATTTTGCTCATAAACATGGATTGTAATGCCGTTTGAGACCTTAAAATTGTCTGAATGTAAAAAAGTATTCTAAACTGTTTACTGCCTTTTCCACACACTGTTCCATTGTACAAGTGTGTTTGCATGAATGTATATATTATTTGCAGACTCAATTTTGATAACCCTCATAGGGCAGAATGTTGTCAGAGGGGTTCGACATTCTAAGCATCCTTGATAATCTCGCTTCATCTAGGTTCTACTGGTTCATGATCCCAAAGGTGGATACATATATCAACAATGTCACCCCGTTTCTATTCAACAGGCCAGTCGGGAGAGCGCGAAAGCAGTCCCCCACTAGCAGAAATTATGCAATCGAGATTTCCACATTTGGGATGTCTTAGGAGTCTAGTCTACAGTAGCGCAACGACTGTAGACAGTTACGCGTTCTGATTGGTCTAGAGTCTACAGTGACTGTAGACTCTAGACCAATGCGATCGCGTAACTGTCTACAGTCGCTTACGTCACTAAAACGACTGTAGACAGTTACGCGATCTGATTGGTCTAGAGTCTACAGTCACTGTAGACTCTAGACCAATGCGATCGCGTAACTGTCTACAGTCGCTTACGTCACATAAAGAAAATCACCTATAGAGAGACAGAGATATAGATGTAATGCATGGTGAACAATACAATATTATGATACAGAGAGACGTGAGAGATTTAATGTAATTCTTAAACCGTAAGCTCTGAAAATATCATGACCTAGCCAAACTAGAAAATAAGGCCACAAACAGCAAGCACTTAATACGGGTGTTACAAAACGCGCTTCAAATTTCGCTTTACTTCAGACGGCCTTTCCGTCTATCACACCTAAAGTGCCGGTGACGGGGCTGTGTTCTGACAAGTTTTATTTTGAACATTTAATCAGGGGAGAGCGCGAACGCAGTCCCCCACTACCAGAAATTATGCAATCGAGATTTCCACATTTGGGAAATTCGCAGGGGTCAGCACAGCCGGAGTGCAATGGCTGAGCCTCACCCTGGGTGAACCGCCTTCTTGATCACGGTATCTCCCTTGCCAGGTAAGTATGAGTTGTACACGTCGGTCCAGGGGACCCGATTCTCGCGAAAGCGTTTTCGACTTACGGTTATTGTTTCGAATTAACATCACAACGCATTTTGTACACGTGATTTTAATTACGTTTCTGAATGCACTCCCAACAAAACGTGGAAAACCTAATCATTTACGTTTTACTTGATTATGTGAGTGGACTGGGCTTTTCCCATCATGCAACACTGTAGAAACTTTATGCAGCGGTATACATTGATGTTTGTCTGATAACGGTTTGATAGCACAGTAGTCGTCGGGTTACCAAAATACTCAAATCCCACCCGTATGCAAACGAATGAAGGAACGTAAAACATATTTGCTGGCGTTTTGAGTCATATTTCTGTTGTCGTGCTTGTGTTCTACACAGTAAAATGGACTATAGTGTAACGATCGGCATCAGCCACTGGGTGTCTGGAAGACACTACAGATCTACAAATAGTGTAACGATCGGCATCAGCCACTGGGTGTCCGGAAGACACTACTGATCTACAAAACAAAGCCAGCTGCAGTATTCTATCTTTTACCATTCATAATGCAAGTTCTGGTGCTATCAGATGAATAACCTCTGTGTAATTGTTACAATCTCTGTTTGTATCTTGTATTTTTATTTTCATTGTTAAGCACATTGAATTGATTCTTTGTACGAATTGTGCTATATAAATAAACTTGCTTGCTTGCTATGAATGGAATCACGGTGTTTTTTCACGTATCTGTCAGGGAAGAGAGCGAACGGAGTCCACCACTACATCAATTATGCTATTAAGATTTCCCCATTTGGAGGGTTAGCGCAAAGACTGTAGACAAATACGCGTTCTGATTGGTCTTGAGTCTACAGTGACTGTAGACCAATCAGAATGCGTAACTGTCTACATTCGCCTGCGTCATGTTTAATAAAATCGCGTATACCCCTCATTTGGACCCGGCTTTTGCTCATAACTTTGATCTTAGACTTGGGATTTGATGGAAGTGATCTGTGGCCATTTGAGACCTTAACCACATTTATGATTTTTGTTTTTTTCTCCTGACCGAGTGCCTCCAGTGTTACAATCTGGTTGAGTTTACTGTCATGGCCCATATACTTCAGGATTCTGTTTCTACTAGTACAGAATTTTCTGATATCATTGTCTTATTGGCACACGTCCTTACCTACAAAAACTTTAGCGATTGTTTGTCAGTCGCAATATAATATCAGTAATATCTGTAATGATCCAGCAAAGGGTGACAGTTTTACGAAGACACACCGTATTTACAGTACTTACAGGAATGGGTGTCAGTCACTTTTAAGATTAAAACCTAAAGATGCTTAATAATGACGTTAAAATAATACACATCTAATGTGCATTTTACTGAATAGTACATTAAGATCTACGTGGTATCCGTTTGTAATTTACCAATGTAACACGTTTATCGTAAATATGTTATATGATTTATCTTTCATGCTTGCCCTAGTCCTTGCTCATATTATCATCAGTTGAACTATTAAAAATCATGTTTTCAGTACAATAGTCCCCTATGAAAGTAAACGAAGTTAGCAGATGTGCTCACATAAGATATCATAAGACAGTCATATCTCAGTCTGTCACTTCTTTCAATGGAAATGTTTTTGTATCGTTTAAAAAAATGCATATACGTATTTCGTATCATTTGTAAAATGCGCATGTACAACTGAACATTTGTTGGTAAAAATATACAAAAGAATTCCGTGCTCCTGCTTACAACGCACACTTCCACCCAAATGGTCGGGTCTGATGACCCAGATATTTAACTTTTATTCCTAGTTCACTGATGCTCCTCATCTAAACCAGCCTGAGAAAATCAGCAAAAGGCATAGGAGCAACTGCTCAAATCCAGTTGTGCATAGCAGGCAAGGAGTCAAGAATCGACGTTTTGTTCGCTGGCTTAGGTGTTTATTCAAAGTTAATACATGTTCTCAACACGTAGGCTATAAACAAGGAATATTTACGTTTTAATTTTTTACACATTGTGGGTTATTGTGTGGAGACGGCAAAAAAGTATTACTTATGGAGTCTGTAGCAGAGCCTATATCACAACATGTGGAGAAAATGGTGTCTGGATACTTGCCCGGTTTATCTCAGGGGTCTGGATAATTTACACTGTATATCTCATAAAAATGTAACATTTTATTCGAAATGTTGTAGAGTTTGTCTACATCTTTAAAAAGTTACAATTACCAATGAAAGTTGCCATACATGAAAAAAACAGCATACATAGACAGTCACCCCACAATACATCTAATTTGTAACTCGACTTGTAACTTTACATGAAACGCAAGCATTGTTTGTGTACATTTATGAAGAATTCTCGGATTTTGTGTTACAGGATATCTGCCCTAAACTCTAGCACATGTAGGTGGCGGTAATGCAACTCTGAAGTTATTGGCTAACTGCCTAAAAAAATCCACAGAAGAAGACGCACGAGCCTCACGGTCCTTTTGTGTGTGCTGGTTGTTAGCAGTAGCAAGCAGGCAGGTCGGCGTGTGCTTATTTCTAAAGGCGTTACAAGAAACATTACAATAATTATTTCGTTTGGAAACCGTCGAAAGGGTTTACTATTAATTTCTCAATATCGTTTTTTTATATTCGTTTAATAATGTCGATGGGCATCGAGTCGGGATTCTCAAGCGAAGAGGTTCTTAATGTTCGATTCCCACTCCACCGGGCGTGCAGAGATGGAGATATCGGTGCGTTGTGCTCGCTTCTTCAGTGCACCACGAACCCGGCGGACCTAGCGGTTGAGGACTCTTTTTACGGCTGGACACCTATACATTGGGCTGCTCATTTTGGAAAGGTAATATGATTTTTACAAAGTAATTAGAGAAAATGGCCGAGGCATTCAACGACAATTCACTGAATTATAAATATGTATCTGGCTAACGTTAGCTAGCTAGCTACGTAACGCCCCCAATTTTTTATTATTGTAGCCAGAAAACGGTTCGAAACATGACTAAGTACTGTAGAAGCGCTAGTGGGCTTGTCTTTCACAATATGCTATTGTAATATAAATGTTGACATTGGGACTGTTGTAAACCAAACTCATTTTTAAATGTATAATACTTTGTCATTTCCATCTCAGCAGAAAGTGTAATGCCCTGATAGACTGGCCTTCACCGTGAGCAATCCTCGTTATCTGTCATTGTCAAAACGAATAGCCGGCCACAGTTCATTGGGCTCAAATGTTTACGGTTGCATTGGGATCCAAGAAAAAACGGTTTATAAACACGCGGGAATTACTACTTCCCACGCGCAGGTTTTTATATAAACATTGTAAGCAACGAATCGACTGAAGGACAGGATGTGCGTCAATCCAGCCCTATGTCCATTATTACTATCGTTACTGGCTCTGATGTTTGACATATTTTTAAATGCTTTGCAAGTACATTAGCTACACCATATCGGCGTCAAGCAGGACATGCTTGTGTACTGACGGCGGAGTGAGCATTATTCGCGCAGAGTTGCTGTATCCTGACTGGAAGGATACAGTGCCTCTCAAAAGTGTTCGCCCCATAGACTTCACGTTTTGTGTTACAACGAATTATCAACACAAAAAAGAAAAACATTTAAATAGTAAATAGTTACAAATATTTAACAAAATAATTGATTGCCGAAGTATTCACCCCCTTGGCTATATGACTTGCCCGAACGAGTTGTCTATAGAAGGGATGTTATTCATTGAATGGTGTCCACCTGTGTGAAGTTGAGTTGTTTCGTCGAGCTTATGAACTTAGAGGGCCAAACAGACGCTGCCAAGTACAGAAAAATTCTGAAAGAAACTCTCCTGAAGTCTGCATGAGACTTGGGGTTTGAGAAATACTAATCTTCCAGCTAGAAAATTACACCAAACAAACAGCCAAGGCCACATTGGAGTGTAATTAAAACAAAAGGTCAATGTTCTGTAGCTTTAGGGGCCCAGTCAAAGTCCAGACCTCCACTGAATTGAGAATTTGTAGAAGTTGAAATTGCTGTTCTCCAAAGGTCCTCATCCAATTTTACAAAGATGATTAGACAAAAATGTCTGTTTCCCAGTGAATTTGGGAGAGACTAATCCAGACACTGATGGTTATTATTGCTGCCATATGTGTCTCTACTAAACAGGGGGCGAATATTCATGCAATACATTTTCATTTTATTTTTCATTTAATGACTTTATGGACTATAAAATGTGTGAAAGTCCAGGGAGTGGGTGAATATTGTTTAAAACCACTGTACCTGTTTAGACACAACATTTTGTGATTTATAAATAACTGAGGTATGGACTGACAGACTCAAATTAGCACAGTTTGTGGTTCCGAGAAGCATGGTTGTCTCTCGTGTTAACAGCAAATACATTCTTAATGACAAACACTCCACACTATATGGAGCATGGCCAACCTGCAGGTTACACCCTCGTGGAATAAATCTCCTGCTAAATCAAACGCTACCGAGGAAACGTTGGTACAGCTGTTTGTTTAAGCCACTCCTAGGCCTGTAGACTCATGGTGTTGTGCGGGGAGACATAAGTCCCTGCCCATTTGCCGACATCAGCCTTTGTGCCAAAAGCTCTTCTGTGACTAATAGTTTTTCTATGTATATTCCTGTTGACCTTTGCATGGGGGTTATCGAGCTGGTTGCCAAATGAAGCACCTTGGATTGATGGATTATAGCGTATAACATAGCCCTGGTTACAAACTGGTTTTGATTTTACATGTTGTAAAGTTCCTATATGGAGGGATTTGATAAAAGAACCCACTCAAGGCCTCTGTCTTTAGGCCTGTTTCTACACCCGGCAGCTTGAAGTCCAAGACCGATGTAGCGGAGGGCTTTGACTCACTCTCATGGCTTTCGGTAATGACACCCAACTCTCTCTGTTCCAGTTGGAGTGTGTAATGCGTCTGGTGCAGGTGGGCTGTGGCGTGAACTCCGTGACCACGCGGTTCGCCCAGACGCCCACGCACATCGCTGCCTTTGGGGGCCATCCGGAGTGCCTGCTGTGGCTGCTGCAAGCTGGAGCTGACATCAACAGACGGGTACAGTACACACAGGCAGACCAACCCGTGCTGCTGTAGTGAGAATGACAGAGCTGTGTGTGTGTCTCTGTGTCTCTGTGTGTGTGAGTGTGTGTCTGCGCGCGCATGTGTGCGCTCTGACTGATCCCTTCAAATTGATCATCCTAGCTTTTGGGCCACTCCACCCTATTCTTGAGACGTTTGCATTTTACGCACAAATGATGTATGAGTTAGTAGGAAATAGGAGTTGTTTTGGCTGATTGTAATTGAATCTGTGACACATTCAACCTAGTGTGTTTGTGAAGAGCTCTAGTCAGCCAGCTTTAACCTTGGATTAAAGACGCACAGAAAAGCCTGTCTGAGCCCCGGGCTACCAGTCAGTGTAAATGTCTCTTTCTGCATGTCTGCACGTGAGACATCAATAGGGTTATTTGTTGAGACTGGATCTCATTTTGTGTGTATTCTTCTGCTATGTTATTTGACTTCTGCTACAGTGTTGTGTGCTCGCACGCATGCCTTACTGCTTCCCTCAGGGAAATCTGATTAGTAGGTCATAATGACTCCTCTATCGCCCATTGGCTTGCAGCAACACAAGTCTTATTTCTTACAGGGCATTAGTATAGTTCCTTCAAAGTGTTGCTGATCAACCCGTATTTCAGAAATAGCCTTCTGTTCTCGATTTCATTAAACCCACTGTTGTATGAATTAAATAGTGCCACTGGTCACCTGCGTTCACTGGGTGGGAACTATACGGTTATGGGTGGGAACTATACGGTTATGGGTGGGAACTATACAGTTATGGGTGGGAACTATACGGTTATGGGTGGGAACTATACGGTTATGGGTGGGAACTATACGGTTATGGGTGGG
>JACXGJ010015081.1:0-14027 GCA_016801105.1 Esox niger
CACTTCATGACGGTGGAACGCAGTGTTACAGGACGGTAGTCGTTCACTTCATGACGGTGGAGGTCAGTGTTACAGGACGGTAGTCGTTCACTTCATGACGGTGGAAATCAGTGTTACAGGACGGTAGTCGTTCACTTCATGACGGTGGAAATCAGTGTTACAGGACGGTAGTCGTTCACTTCATGGCGGTGGAAATCAGTGTTACAGGACGGTAGTCGTTCACTTCTTGACGGTGGAAATCAGTGTTACAGGACGGTAGTCGTTCACTTCATGACGGTGGAGGTCAGTGTTACAGGACGGTAGTCGTTCACTTCATGACGGTGGAAATCAGTGTTACAGGACGGTAGTCGTTCACTTCATGACGGTGGAGGTCAGTGTTACAGGACGGTAGTCGTTCACTTCATGACGGTGGAAATCAGTGTTACAGGACGGTAGTCGTTCACTTCATGACGGTGGAGGTCAGTGTTACAGGACGGTAGTCGTTCACTTCATGACGGTGGAGGTCAGTGTTACAGGACGGTAGTCGTTCACTTCATGACGTGGAAATCAGTGTTACAGGGAGGTAGTTATTCCCTTCAACAGCCATCACTGTGACCTTTACACTCTGACTCCCTTCAACAGCCATGACTGTGACCTTTACACTCTGACTCCCTTCAATAGCCATCACTGTGACCTTTACACTCTAGTTAATTAAGTATATAAAGGACACCAGATTGGTACCAAGTTATTTACATTTTAGGCAAATGACCAGGTTGTCACTGAAAATGATTTACCTGGTAAAATAATGGTTAAATAAGTCAATACAAATTGAGAGCCTCCACCTAATGGTTGAAGGAAAGCATTGTCCAATTTGTGTATTAGGAAAACAACTGCAGTGTTTTCAACCAATACAATTTTAGTTCAGATTTTTTTTTTTATAACAGTCCTTAAAAGAATACAAGTAAACATTGAGCTGTTCTCCTTACCGCTCCATCTCGCACCTCCAGTTGTCCATGACGGACAGAGGACTGAGGATCAGGAACGGCCCCCCCTGCCCCAGGACCCCTCGCAAATACAGCAGCAGAGAGATGGTCTGAGGGCCCAAGGTGACAACACAGACAGACAAAACACACACAGAATACACACACACACAGACAGACAAAACACAGACAGAAAACACACACAGACAGACAAAACACACACAGAAAACACACACAGTCAGACAAAACACAGACAGAAAACACACACAGTCAGACAAAACACAGACAGAAAACACACACAGAAAACCCACACAGACAGAAAACACACACAGACAGAAAACACACACAGTCAGACAAAACACACACAGAATACACACACAGTCAGACAAAACACACACAGAATACACACACAGTCAAACAAAACACAGACAGAAAACAAACAGTCAGACAAAACACAGACAGAAAACACACACAGTCAGACAAAAATGCAGGACACTGTGAGAACGTTCAAAATTATGTCTCGAGACAAAAACATCTGGGTTTCTCTAGGGGCTTTCTCTATCCATCTCTGTGGGTGTCACTAGGGGCTTTCTCTATCCATCTCTGTGGGTGTCACTAGGGGCTTTCTCTACACATCTCTGTGGGTGTGATTAGTAGCTGTCCATACAAATCTCTGTTTTTGTCACTAGGGGCTTTCTCTACACACCATTTAATGTCACCAGGGGCTTCCTCTATCCATCTCTGTGGGTGTGTAAGTGCCATATGACCTCTCACCTGGCAGGTCTTGCCTAGGCCCATTTCATCTCCTAGGATACATCCTTGCTGGTTGGCTAGGCACTGAGTGAGCCACCGCACTCCGTCCAGCTGATAGGCCCTCAACTGGATCCCTGAGAAAACCACAGCATTGATTGGTTTTGATACGGTCTCTGCCTATCAGTAAATAAATGTGCTCCAGATGCAACTGCACGTCCTGCACCCGAGATAGTTACACGCATTGGTCCAGTCTGATGTTTCAAATAAAATATCAGGTAAAAAAACAACTGGTAATCGTCGTTTCTCCTATATAAGGCTAGTATATGTGATTAAAAATATAACTGCAAACATTCTTCAAGAATAGGAGCATCATTTTGGTTGTACCGAAATGTTAAGTTGATAAAAATTGCTACATTTACCTAATGTCTATATAAAGTGTGTTTTTCAGACAAGAATTCTGATACAAATGTTTTTAATAGTATCTATTTCAAGTTAGTTTGCCAACTACTTAAGTTTTAAACGTTCGCGTTTAGCCACCACTTTACAGTCAGTGCGTCAAAGGCAAACCGACTTTGCCTACATCTTCCCCAAAACAAACCTTGCAAACCCAATTTCTGCAAATCTTTTTCAGTCAGACTGCTCGTGTTTCCTTCTGGTACGCATTTTTTTATTTTTTGAGGGAAGCTCGCCATATTTCCGAAAGCAGCAGTTATATGGAATAGGAAGGTACCCGCCTAACTTTGTTCACTTCCTGGTCTGGTGACGTTGGAAAGGGTAGGCGTGTTCTTGTAAAGGCTGTTCTTGTAGTTCCTGGTGAGTTATGTGAATCAAATCGGGCCGCATACGCCCCATGGGCCCTGGTGGTGAACGAGTTCCTATCTCGTACTATCGCCTCTCGACATCCCATTCCGTACAGAAACAGTTCCTCGCTGTCTTCCTTAACACAAAGACGTACTTCCATTCCCATCGTTTCGTTCATGCAGACTGTTTTGTTTGTACAGATAGAAACATCATAAGGAATGTCCTCTATAGGAACGTTAGTTATTTAGTCAATTCGTTTCTTTCCTTAAACATTCAGTACGAATGACTCTGAAATCCTTTATTTATAATAAATTAAACTATTTACAGGATGTTATTGAGCCATTTAACAATTGCATACAATAGGCCAACTTAAATGTTCCAGTTCCTCATTTATCATTCCCACGAAATTCCCAGCATGTTAGACAAATACAGGAACACATTAAAAAACATTAACAAATGATCTACGTATGGGTGTGTATAGAGCATCTAAAACAAACCAAAAGCAGGGCAAATAAAACAGTCGCACAATAAAATCTTCCTCATGTTTTGCAAGGTCAAAGGCCCAAGAGGAGACCGTTTTTAGTCATTTCTGAACCAGCACTGATGTCTTTAACAGGGTGTCAAAGGTGTAAAACACCTTCCAGGAAGTTGCAGTATTTTTCCATCAGTCAAGCAGGGAGTCTTCACTTCACACACATGGTGATTACCTTCAGGATTGCATCTCTAAGGGGAAACAAAAAGAACAATCAGGTGTCACACTAACACACAGCTGTTGTTTTAAATGATTTATAGAATTCATCATATATAAATGTGAAACTTGAAACCCAAACACTTCATAAATTATAAAAAGCCAAATAACCTGATAAAAGGGATATACGACAAGCCGTACCTGTAGAGAACACAAATTCACAGATAAATGATGACACATCCCTCTCCAGATTTATAAAGCCAACCAGAGACAGAGGTGTATTAATAAACACATAAGTTCACTCACCAGGTTAATGCTACGCATTGCAGAATGCAAAACAACAAAGCCAGGCCAAAGTTCTTCCACTAGAACAAACATTTAAGTTAATTACATTTTACTCTGAAATATGTGAAAGAACTCAACAAAACCTTATATTTAACATTCTATAAGAGGTGAAGGACTTCAAGTATTAGAAAATAGTAGGTTCTTCTACTCCACTCTGGGGAGCTCTTGCCCAAATCCAACATGCATATCAGGCCCCCCATGTAAATACATGTATTATATGAAACTACAAGCGATTAGGGTCAAGGTTCAGTTTAGTGTAGGTTAGGGTCAAGGTTCAGTTTAGTGTAGGTTAGGGTCAAGGTTCAGTTTAGTGTAGGTTAGGGTCAAGGTTCAGTTTAGTGTAGGTTAAGGTCATGTCCAGCCACAGACCAGACAAAGGCTGACTCACCCAGAAGGCTGCACAAAGAGTTAACACCAGACATGTCTAGAAAAAGAGAAAACAAGTGCTTAAACTTTCAGTCCCTAGGTTTCCTTTCATTGTTGTAATTAAAAGGTGGTCACATGTTATGTCTCTCATTGTTTTTACATTTTAGTTTTTACAAATGACATCGGTCAATTGGTTGATCAAAAGGAACAGACACACCCGCCCCGGGCCACAGACACACCCGCCCCGGGCCACAGACACACCCGCCCCGGCCACAGACACACCCGCCCCGGCCACAGACACAGACACACCCGCCCCGGGCCACAGACACAGACACACCCGCCCCGGGCCACAGACATACCCGCCCCGGGCCACAGACACACCCGCCCCGGGCCACAGACACACCCGCCCCGGCCACAGACACAGACACACCCGCCCCGGCAACAGACACATCCGCCCCGGGCCACAGATCAACGATGGTCAGCTTGTTCCTCACCAACATGATGGTGGTAGCCAAAGCTCTGGTCTTGTCACACATTCTCTTTAGCTGTTTGACTGGCCCCATCAGGAACATGGTGCTGTAAAGAACATCAGATTCTTAGGGTTGGTTAGAACATGGTTCTATGTGGACAATCATCTCTTTAGCGTTGGTTAGAACATGGTTTATTTTGGTCCAATCACATTCTTAGGGTTGGTCAGAATATGTTTCTATGGGGACAATCAGTGTTGGGGTCAGAGTCATGGGACGTGGCGTTCAGGACAGGTTAGGGTTGGTCAGAATATGTTTCTATGTGGAGGTCAGAGTCATGGGACGTGGCGTTCAGGACAGGTTAGGGTTAGTCAGAAATATTCCCCCTGATACATGCTGTTAGTTTTCCAAGGACAGTGACATGTACAATGACATATTTACAGCAGCATATTTGTCATTGGTTGGTTTCCCACTGATGGTCTCACCTGCACAGTGAGAAGATGTTTCCAAATGTATAAAAGATGATGAAGAGGAGGATACCTATTTTGGGAATGAAGAGCAAACATGGCCCCTGTTGATGTAAAATATAACACATTCATTTTTCAATCACCGTAAGTCATATTTGAGGAAGGTTCTTGCCAAGTATCTATTAGACTTTCATAGAACCCTGCCAGGTGTCAACATACAGCGGAAACAGCCCGTCTGTCAGGACCAGAGAGTTCTCAGCTACCAGTGGTCATTTACTCTGAAGTTATTTCGGGGCAAAGCAGGAAACACAGGTAAGGAGTTCCATTTGAACTAAACTAAGCACATATCTTAACTGAACAATACAAAAGAGATACTGAACATTCCTGAAAGCAGGTTAAACCAGTAACACTACATCCCGGGCGAACGTCTCCTGAAAGAAAAATGCACGTTGCGAAATTAAGAAGTATATGCATGTTTTTATGAATGAAATAACCACATGCCCACTCACCAAAACTGTGCATATAACGCCAATCACAAAACAACCGATAAAACCCTTTACTCGCGTACCCCAACCGAGAGTAGACGCTTCATTTGCAGCCTGAAACGAGAAAAAGTAATATAGTGAAGAGCTATAAGGCGAGTTCACAAGATGCAAGAGATCAATTCATCAAGAAATTAAACGAATGTATATTCTGTTTGATATACAAACAATTTTTATGGATGATTAACAAAAGCATTTAAGCCTAACCAAAAGGTTTCTACCCTGACGTTCCTAATCTAATTATGACGTTGACTAAAAGGGTTAATATGAAACTATAATACCCATACACTAACTCATAACAGGCTATTTAAGTGAAACTAGCCTAAACGCATTTAATTTCACCTGCAGAATGTTAGGTGGTTCTATAGGTCCATCCGTGCCGTTCAAAACCGACTTAAGCTTGTCCATAATTTATATTGCGTTGACTGAGCGCGGTAAAATCGGAATTTGTGATCATGAATTGTTTTATTTTGATGGTCAGTGCCTCCAAACGAAGTAATCAATTAAGGTCCTTAAATCTTCGAAGAAACGCAAGCAACAGACGCAAAAATCGGAGTTTTAAACTAGGAAGATTCCGACTACGACTGGTGCCTTGATGACGACCTGGAACTCCAAAAAACTCTGACAGCTTGTTCTGAATTCCAGTTTGGTCACCACGGAAGAGTGGCGAATTTAAATCTCCCAGTTAGAACGCCACAACGCCCAGCACTCAACCCACTGCTTCTTCGCTGAGATCGGATAGCCGACTGGCGTGCTTCAAGAGTTACATCCCATGGGCTTCTACTGCTAACCTACTTCACTTACGGGCCGGTGGATGGGATGGCTTAGGTGGATCTATAATGTTTTCTCGTGCACACATTTGATCCAGACCGAGAGAGGAATAAACGCTCAGGATCCTACTGTTTGCTGCAGTTTCACCACTTGATCCAGCATGGGCAATTTCCTGGCAAGAAGTTTTGGAACCGACTTCATTATCATTACTTACTGATCGCCTTTTGCACATACGTAGCACAAGACACTTCCGCAATTATTATGATTATTAATTCGTAGCATAAGATATTATACCGCAATGATCATGATTATTAATTCATAGCATAAGATATCATACCGCAATGATCATGATTATTAATTCATAGCATAAGATATCATACCGCAATTATTATGATTATTAATTTATAGCATGAATTCAGAGTTCCATGTTTTGTCATATGAACAGGATGCCCAACATTTGGACCACTCAACTAAAGTAAACACTCACGTGCCGGTTCCTTCATGATAATTAAAAATGATAGTTTGCAGGAAAGGCCACTTGACCAAGAAGGAGTGATGGTGCTGCATCAGATGACCTGGCCACACAACCTACAAAATCACGTAACCTTTACCCAGCTGAGGTTGGGCTCAATCAATCAATCAAATTTATTTTATAAAGCCCTTTATACATTAGCTGTTGTCACAAAGTGCTTGTACAAAACACCTTAATCCCCAGGGAGCAAACAACAGTAGTGTTGAACTTCAGTGGCTAGGAAAAACTCCCTAAGCCAAAATTTAGGAAGAAACCTAGAGAGGAACCAGGCTCTTAGGGCTGACCAGTCGTCTTCTGGCTGTGCCGGGTGAACATATTAAGAGTCCAAATTGTAATAGTTAATTGATGCATGTGGGCTAAGCCCAGAGTCTATTTAAACCTACCTGTATGGGATGAGCTGGACCACAGAGGGAAGGAAAAGCAGCCCACAAGTGCTCAGCTTCTGTGGTAATTCCTTCAAGACTGTTGGAAAAGCATTCCAGGTAACTACCTCATGAAGCTGGAGAACGCCAAGAGTGCGCAAAGCTGTCTTCACGGTAGAGTGGCTACTTTGATTAATGTAAAATATATATTTTGATTTGTTGGTTACTAAATGATGCCATGTGTTATTTCATAGTTTTGATGTCTTCACTATCATTCAACAACAGAAAATAGTTAAGATATGTTAAGATATAAACGTTGCTTACAATGTGCGAGTGTCCAAACCTTTGACTGGTACTGTTCACAACCTAGGATGCATGCAGGGACCAACGCATCACCCTGCTGCATGCACTTTCACATGAGGAATAATACCTGCTTCCCCCACACGTTTTACGGTCCAAACGGTCAGTCTGCCCTGGAGGTCAGAATTCCTGGTTATAAAAGCCCAGCTTGATCCTGATCATATTCATACTTTCCTCTTCATCAAGCCAAATGGACAATGATGAGCTCTTCCCTCTAAACTGGACGCTTCTCCACTGCTCCTTCCACCATCCACTTGGGTCAAATCTCAGGATGTGGCTGCTGTGAATATAAGACGTGAGCTACACCCGGTGTGGAACAGGGATGTGAGCTGCTTCTACTGCATCGCAGCGCCAGGGTTCATATCCTGGTTGGGGCATTTGGAGAATGTTTGACCATCCAACACCTGCAATGGTGTTGCAGAGACGAAACCAGGCCATCACCAGGAAATGGACTTCACTGGGTTCCAATTCCACTAACGCGAATTTCAGCCGCTGCAATCTGTGTGTTGGGCTCAGTAAGGCTTCATTAATGTTACATTTCAATCTGTGTGTTGGGCTCAGTAAGGCATCATTAATGTTACATTTCAATCTGTGTGTTGGGTTCAGTAGGGGCTTCATTAATGTTACATTTCAATCTGTGTGTTGGGCTCAGTAAGGCTTCATTAATGTTACATTTCAATCTGTGTGTTGGGCTCAATAGGGGCTTCATTACTGTTACATTTCAATCTGTGTGTTGGGCTCAGTAAGGCTTCATTAATGTTACATTTCAATCTGTGTTGATATGGAGGTTTATAGATTCAACTAAGCACTGCTGTTCGGAAATGGTTATACTTGGATTCTTCTTTCCCTCCCTAAACTTCCTCACTGCCTGGGCCGATATATACATGCATCCTCCTCTTGCTTATTTTTCATGTAACTGTTATGTAAGAGCATGAATATGTACGGTGTGAATGATTGGCCACCTTGGCAAAGATCATGAAAAAAATCTCTAGGGAAATCTAATCTCAGATGAAATTGTTAAAAGAAACAATTCTTTATAATGAACTATTTTTCTAGGAATTAAAACAGTCCCTCAATATCACATACTCACCACCGTCCTTCACATAAGAGGTATTTTCTGTTTGACCATCCATCTTTTTACACCAATCCCAGCTCTCAAAAAGTTAGCTTACTCTTATTTGACCAGATTCCCTTATTGACCCTTTGTTGTTGTATGTTTTTAGTTTGTGTTTGGATTTATAATAAATGCCCAGGGGCTTCCCAGCAGCTCTGTGTCAGGCCTCTGTTCTCCAAAATTGCTGCTATCAAATATGTTTCCCAATCATTCATGTCAAGTGTTATCAAGAGTTAAATTTATATTTCTAATAATCCAAGGCACAACATTTTTACTGACATAACAGATGAGTACTTTTTGTTCCATTGAATCTACTGTATGTAGACCGAGTCTCCAGTATGATGCATGTTGTTACACAACATGGCCAGGTGATGGCACTGCTACATAATTGTTAATTGTTACACACTATGACAGGCCATTCTTAGGGTGGCTTTTAACATTTGAGTACACAGAATATGTCCCTCAAAATTCACCCTCAGTGCTGAGTGTCTCCACGGACATGTATGGTTCCCCTTTGGAGACCCGGCTCAATCCTTGGACCCAATTTTCAGATTTGGACTCTGTGTACCCCCCACAATGGAATTATCTTATGCTCCATTTGCTAAATAAATACAATAGCATATCTAGCACTCCTTAGCAAAATTATATGAAACTGCAAATGAAAACAATGTCAGCATCTTTTTAATACTTGTGTCAGCATCTCTTCTGTTGTAGAGGCATGAGAAGTAAATAAGCATCTTCTGGGGGACAGGGAGAGACGGGGTCCATGAAGAACAGGGTTGCTTGACTTCCTGATATAAAACCCTGACTAGATGGCTGCGTGTGCTTGGTGCTGATGTCAGGGGATGTATGGCTGGGTGGAGTTAAAGACAGGGCTTCATAAGAATCTCTCTTGTTGACGTTTCTGTTATAGGATTTCATCCTCTGACTCCTGCTCCCTCTCCCTGGGTTTTAGCAGTCCCATCTCTATTGGGGGGGTCTTCTTCAGTCTGGACTTCACCACACTGCCAGTGGGGATGGGGGGTGAACACACAGTTAGAATTGGGGGAACAATCTCAATGAGTTTTATCATGGTAATTAATCACTAATAACATGTAACATTAATGAATATGAATATATGTAATATTAACCAGTAAGATTATTTAATACTTACCAGTAATAACTCATAATATTAACCAAAAATAACATTAAATTTTAACCGTTAAATACATGTAATATCAAACAGTAAGGTGATGTGATAATTACCAGGAAGGTTATGAGATATTAACCATTTAGGTCATGTAATATCAACCAGTAAGGTTATGTGATATTAACCAGGAAGGTGATGTGATATTAACCAGGAAGGTGATGTAATATCAACCAGTAAGGTGATGTGATATTAACCAGGAAGGTGATGTGATATTAACCTGGAAGGTGATGTGATATTAACCAGGCAGGTGATGTGATATTAACCAGTAAGGTGATGTGAAATTAACCAGGAAGGTGATGTGATATTAATCCATAAGAGGCTCCTCACCAGCTGACTGTGCAGTAAACCACACTGACCGTCAGCAGACCAACAGCCAAGTGCCAACAGTAACACATGGTGATGAACATCATGTTGTTGTGGTCCATTAAGTCCCACTCCACTCCGCTCGGGGGGTACAGCACAAAACCAATCTGTTGGGGGGAGCAGAGGTTTTGGATCGGGGCTTTTCAACTAGAGGGTCAAAATACTGGGTTTCAAGATGAATGGATTCAACCCCCAAGTGTACGCACCTGGGCAATGAACTGGAGCTGTAATCCTTCATACAGTATATCATTCACTACCTGTGACCTCTGGTCTAAACAGAACTTCATGCAGTGAAGGGATGAACAGAACCATAACAGCCGAACCAGACTGACCTGCCAGAACCAGCTGCCCTGCAGTATGGTAAGTGATGCTCTGAGCAGCTCGAGCAGAATATTCCCTCTGTGGAACACCTCCAGGAAGGACACCAAAGCCTCTCCAAAAATACTGAACAGCAGCAACTGATGGACATGGACATCCAGCATGGCCCGACCGTGAAGGTGATACAGGAACAAGAACCCTGAGAAGAGCAGAGAGATGCTTTATAACCCAAATACAACCCTAACCCCTTACTCTGATCCCAGTAAACACAGCATGGCCTGCAGGTGGTATAGAACAAAAACTCTAGGAAATATTACCCCTAAACCCCTAACCTAAAACAGGAATCTTCATCAACACCACGTCGCTTTATTTAGGATCTGTATAACTACACCACATATCTTTTTTCAGGATCTGTATAACTACACCACACCTCTTTATTCAGGATCTGTATAACTACACCACATCTCTTTATTCAGGATCAGTATAACTACACCACATCTCTTTATTCAGGATCTGTATAACTACACCACATCTCTTTATTCAGGATCAGTATAACTACAACACATCTCTTTATTCAGGATCAGTATAACTACACCACATCTCTTTATTCAGGATCTGTATAACTACAATACATCTCTTTATTCAGGATCTGTATAACTACACCGCATCTCTTTATTCAGGATCTGTATAACTACAACACATCTCTCTATCCAGGATCAGTATAACTACACCACATCTCTTTATTTAGGATCAGTATAACTACACCACATCTCTTCATTCAGGATCAGTATAACTACACCACATCTCTTCATTCAGGATCTGTATAACTACACCCCATCTCTTTATTTAGGATCTGTATAACTACACCACATCTCTTTATTCAGGATCAGTATAACTACACCACATCTCCATCTGCTCAGCCTCCCCAGTCCTGTTACCTTCCATGAAGAAAGCCATGGCCAGCATGAGTCTGTCAAGGGTGAGTGGAGCAGCGTCAGTGGTGTGTACAATCACAGAGATGGCTCCAGCCAAGCCAAAGAACAGGTACATGGTGGAGTGCTGCCAGTTGTGGAGCTTTTCCCAGTGCAGCTCGGTGTGGTCATACAGATGGAGCCACGGCCCATCTGCTCCGAACTGTTCTGCAAGCATTCCTGCAACCCAACACGGAACAAGCCATATTCCCATAAGCAGCCAAGAAAAATATGTTTTTTCAGGAGCAGATCTTTTCTAAATGTAGCTTTTCACATTAATTACCATTAACAATACATTTAGCTCCAGAAATGATTGAACACTGACACAAGTTTTGTTATTTTGGCTGTTTAAAATTACAGTTAAATAATGAATATGGGCTTTAAGTGCCTCTCATCTGTAATTTGATGGTATTCACATCCAAACTGGAGGAAGGGTTTAGGAAATACAGCTCTTTAATATGTAGACCCCTATTTTTCAAAAGACCAAAAGTGATGGAAGGACAAGAAGTTTCATGGACAGGTGTGGGCTATTCCTTCGTTATTTCTTCATCAATTAAGCAGGTACAAGGTCTGGAGTTGATTCCAAGTGTGGTACTTTCATTTGGAAGCTGGTGCTGTGAACCCAGAATATGCGGTCAAAGGAGCTCTCATTGCAAGTGAAACAGGCAATCCTTAAAAAAGTCCATCAGAGACTGCAGGAACATTAGGAGTGGCCAGATCCACAGTTTGGTACATTCTGAGAAAAAAAGAACACACTGGTGAGCTCTGCAACACAAAAAGGCCTGATATCCATGGAAGACAACAGTGCTGGATGATCATAGGATCCTTTCCATGGTAAAGAAAAACTCCTTCACAACATCCAGCCAAGTGAAGAACACACTCCAGGAGCTAGGCATATTATTATCATCCAAGTGTCCCATAAAGAGAAGACTTCACAAGAGCAAATACAGAGGGTTTACTACAAGGTGGAAACTATTCATAAGCCTCAAGAATAGAACGGCCAGATTAGATTGACAAAAAACATCTAAAAAGCCAGCCCAGTTCTGGAACAGCATTATTTGGAGATCAACCTGTAACAGAATGATGGGGAGAGCATACCACATCATCTTTAAAACACGGTGGAGGCAGTGTGATGGCATGGGCATGCATGGCTTCCAATAGCACTGGGTCACTAGTGTGTATTGATTACGTGACTGAAAACAAAAACAGCCCGATGAATTCTGAAGTGTATAGTGATGTATTGACTGCTCAGATTCAGCCAAAGTCAGCAAAGTTGATTGGATGGCGCTTCACTTTACAGATGGACAATGACGTAAAACATACTGCGAAAGCAACCCAGCAGTTTTTTAAGGCAAGAAAAGACCCACGAACAAAAAACAACTGAAGACAGCTGCAGTAAAGGCCTGGCAAAGCATCACAAATAAGGAAACCCAGTGTTTGGTGATGTCCATGTGTTCCAGATTTCAAGCAGTCATTGTCTTCAAAGGATTATTGACAAAGTATTAAAAATGAACATTTTATTTATGATTGTGTTAATTTGTCCAATTACATTTGAGCCCCTGAAATAAGGGGATTCATGCAAATTCAACAATTAAAGCTGAAAGACTCGGCTGTTTCCTTTAAAGTCAAAATGATGAACACTGTCAGTGTCCAGTTGGTTCCAGACTGAATTGTATCTCAACAATATTAGAATGACTAATAATGAACATGTTGATATCAATCTCCCAGTGTGTGTACAAATCAGAAGTTTTCAGCTATTATTATTTTATTATTGTTGTTTTTTGTGATTAAGACTCTGTTTCATCCCAGCAACTTACAGTGGACGCGGGACAGTCAATGTCAAGATGTGTACTCCAAAGCACATCCAATACCATTCTGGTTGTTATTATGCTGCTTAACCAGGATGACTATACCAGAATCCTTACAGTTCTGATGGAACATCCTCTAAGGACAGAAGCCTAAGCTGAGGCAAAGCATACATACTGGATTACTAACCAACTAATACACCACCTCCTGGGTGACCAACCAATCAGATCACTTACATTGTCTAGAAGATATTAGTAAGTTCAGTCATGCATGGACCATGTTAAACCAAAGTCTTGCTCACCAACCACAGAGAAGAACAAGATTGTGGATCCCTCGATGATCTCCAGTCGGTGTTGTGTGGACCGACTAGCCAGACGGGTGGATCCCAGGCTCTTGTTCCTACGGGTGGTGAACCACAGGGAAAACCTTCCAGCCCACCACAGACCTGCTATCAGGAAGAAACAACCTGGCAATGCATGGCCCTTAAAACTACCCATGATGCCTCACCACACCTAGAAACACAGAAAACAGATGTCAAATGATTCAATAGTGGAGAAAGTCTGATGGTAAAATGGAACTTGATGTTACAGACAGACGGTTGTTGGTTATACGTGTAATATGGTAACTCAATGATTGACAATCGGTTTTGCTGGAAAGAAGATATCCAAACAATTCTCACGATCTATCTTGTCCACATCAGCAGGTTACAAGTGTAAAAACGCGGTAATCTCAGCTCTGTTAAACCCCACACTCCACCGTACTGTTACATGACACGTTTCACTGAGGAGGAGGACAGGTGGGGGTGGAGGAGAGGAGGAGGAGAGGGAGGGGTGGAGGAGAGGAGGAAGAGAGG
>JACXGJ010015082.1:0-13952 GCA_016801105.1 Esox niger
GGCCACGCAGGGCCCGCCGTCCCCGGGCCACGAAGGGCCCGCCGTCCCCGGGCCACGAAGGGCCCGCCGTCCCCGGGCCACGAAGGGCCCGCCGTCCCCGGGCCACGAAGGGCTCGCCGTTCCCGGGCCACGAAGGGCCCACTGTGCATGGGCCATTGGAGCTCTCCGTTCAGTGCAGCCTTTGGAAAAGTGGCTTAGGTCATTAAAAGCCACGCCATGACTAATATATGTTTATATTGAAAACACAGAAACATTTCTTAGGGTTAGTTCATATTAACAAGACAAACCCCCCTTAGTCTGTACTGAAGCAGCACTGAGTCATGTTTGCAGCAGTTAAGCAGTTCTAAGTGGTTTTATAAGGCACTGAAACAGTTCTGACTGTAAATAAGGCAGTGAAGCAGTTCTAAGTGGTTTTATAAGGCACTGAAACAGTTCTGACTGTAAATAAGGCAGTGAAGCAGTTCTAAGTGGTTTTATAAGGCACTGAAACAGTTCTGAATGTAAATAAGGCAGTGAAGCAGTTCTAAGTGGTTTTATAAGGCACTGAAACAGTTCTGACTGTAAATAAGGCAATGAAGCAGTTCTAAGAGCTATAAAATCACTCGGTGTACTGTAACAATTACTCCATGAATAGTGGATATTGAAGTCATATCTCTGCTCTGGGATTATAGTTCCTAACAGCTTAACGCAGACAAAGAATAATCTAAATGGGGGCTCAGCATCAAACAATACTAAACCAAACTAGTTACACCGTAGTGGAATAGCAGGACACTCCAACCCTGTTCTTGGACAACTACCCTCCTGGAGGTTTAAACTCCAACCCTGTTCCTGGAGATCTACCCTCCTGGATGTTTAAACTTCAACCCTGTTCCTGGAGAACTACCCTCCTGGAGGCTTAAACTTCAACACAGTTCCTGGAGAACTACCCTCATGGAGGCTTAAACTCCAACTCTGTTCCTGGAGAACTACCCTCCTGGAGGTAAAAACTCCAACCCTGTTCTTGGAGAACTACCCTCCTGGAGGCTTAAACTCCAACCCTGTTCCTGGAGAACTACCCTCCTGGAGGTAAAAACTCCAACCCTGTTCTTGGAGAGCTATCCCCATGTAGTCACCATAGCCCAAACCCTCTCCATCATGGGGCTGAACTCAGCAACCATAACAGCAGACAAAGAGAATAATATTTTATGCTCCTACCATTATTACTGCAGGACATCAACAAAACAGGCGTACAGGGAGAAAAACAGCTTTGTGGTGTGTTTCCAAACAGTACTTTACAAATTGCACTGACTGTGACAAGACCCCTGTCCTCGCTCCTATATTCATAACGTGGATGACAGTTAGCGTTCTCAACTATATAAGCAGATTCCGAAATTGTTTTATGTAGCAAGATGTATTTACACAAGCAAGATGTATAGCTGCTTCTGTGAACAACTTAATAACATTATGATTGCAGTCTGATAGCCTCCCTCACCTTAGGTCCAGGAAGCCCATCCAGACCTGAGAATCCAGAAGCCCCCTGGTCGCCCTGAGGAGGCAACAAGAGAGACAAAGTAAGGCCCACAGAGAGTATAAGTGTTGCCCCAAGATAACCCTAGAACAACAAAAACAACTTGCAAATGCAGTTTGGACGGAAACGAGTGAGATGAATCCATAACCCGCCAACCATCCATCTCAATATAATTGTTATGACACATTATAGAGTGTCTGCATGTCATAAGCAGTGTTGTGTAACTCCAGCTTCTCAAACATCATCGAGTGGAGGGAAATGTTTGGGTGGGCAGTGCTATATGCTATGTCATTAAATTGGATTGTGGTTTATGGTCAAATGTGTCAGTGTTTGCGTATGTATGTGTCTGTTCAGTGTTTCCCATAGGATTATATTCAGCAGCGGTGGGAACAAGTGTTTGTTCATGCATGTGGGTAGGTGTGTGTTAATTCCCCCAAAGAAGTCTATACATACTTTACACCATTTATCATGTGGCAGTTATTAATGGATTTATTGGTGAAATGAGAGAGGGATTGTGTGTGTGTCAGAGAGTGAAAGAGGAGAGTAATAAAGAGTAGAAGATGAAGGGTTATTGGCAAAGAAAATATCATCACTGAATATCACTGAGAAAATTGCCAGATATATTGGTAAAAGACATGGACATGCTGTAAAAAAAATCCTGATCCATATTCAGAAGTCAAAAAGTAATATATCATCAAAGTGCAGATTTTTTCAGGAACACAAAACCTAGTAAACATTACATTTTCCACAGACGTTTGGTCAGAAGAAACTGATTTTTTTAAATCTCTGTAATATATAGAGACAAACGTACAGACAAATAGATTCTATACAGGACAAAGCCTGCTAATATTCATTCAGGTTCTTCCTCTACTTCTAAGGACACTAGTCGAGAGCTTAAAGTGTAACAATAACAATGTGTAAAAGTGCTCCCAGAGAACTGAATTTGCTGTAGAACATTCAATCTGACAGGAAAGTTTCTTTCACATGCTCAGACACACATGTATAAATTTATTTTGATGTTATATTTCCATGGTCAAATACCTTCTGGCCTGGGGTTCCAGTCAACCCGCTTTCCCCCATCTCTCCCTGGAAAGGAAGAAATGATACAGTTACTGTATTTGCTGCTGGTCTCTGATTGGCTGCAGAGTCCGTGGCCACGACCATTTTTGTTTACATGTACATTTCCAGAAGGGTGACAGGGGCACACGAGGTTCCCGGAAAGAGATTCTCTGAGATATTCCTTGACAGTCATGTTAACTGTGTCGCCTGGCAGTATGTGTACAGCCTAGCAGTATGTTCATGACAGCACAGATGAATCTCAGTTTGTAGCCATAGTTGTATTAATGGCCTACAGTGATATGCTTTATGCTTGATTCTTGCTGACACCTGTATAGAGAAGGGGTCATCATTAATGTGTGAAGACGTATTTTCAGCATCACTTCCACGTCCACTGCTTGGTGGGATTTATTTTAATAGCCTGTGTTTGATCCTGAAGCAATGGACATTCACTTGAAAGATGGAACTCCCAACAGCACCACACATGCACAAGCGCAAGCGCACACGCCTGCGCACACACACACACACACGCACACACACTCTACAGGAGAGGAGCAACAGGTACACACACACCAAACAGGCATTAGAGATTTGAATGCCACCATTAAATGCCACCATTTCATATAAGTGTTTGACATAATTACAATATCCCAACATCGCTATTTTGACATTATTACAAGTCCCAACATCAGTAGTTTGACATGATTATAATGTCACAACGTCAGTATTTTGACATGATTACAATGTCCCAACGTCAGTATTTTGACATAATTACAATGTCACAACGTCAGCATTTTGACATGATTACAATGTCCCAACGTCAGTATTTTGACATAATTACAATGCCACAACGTCAGCATTTTGACATGATTACAGTGTCCCAACGTCAGTATTTTGACATAATTACAATGTCCCGACGTCAGTATTTTGACATGATTACAATGTCCTAACGTCATTATTTTGAAATGATTACAATGTCCCAACGTCATTATTTTGACATGATTACAATGTACTAACGTCATTATTTTGAAATGATTACAATGTCCCAACGTCATTATTTTGACATGATTACAATGTCCCAACGTCAGTACTTTGACATATTTCAATGATACCATGTTGAAGCAGATAGTGGCAATGCCGTTTCCCCTCATGAAACAAGGCCCTAACACAGTAAAACAAAGTTACTGGGGATGTGGGACTTGTAGCTTGCCAATTATCGGGTAATGCAATCCACCCTCTCTGCAGCTGTTGGTGCACTGCGTTAAAGATTTAGAACAGCTGTAAGGGAAGTGGGATGGGACCCCAGCTTAGCTGGCTGAACTGCTGGACCTCCTAAATCCTCTGGCTAATGTGTCAATAAAACTAGTGGCCATCGACAGCACCCTATTACTATAAGGCCATGCCCAGGGCTGTGATGGTTATGGGGATATTTGGGGATATTTGGGGATGGTGAACCCCATATGGCCTTCTGTAAGAGCTAGACTGCTGGTCCACCTGACGCCACCCTAAGAGAGGTGTTAAGTCCCAAAGACATAATGCAGGTCAGATGTCAGATTATTACTGTCTGACTTCTGTATCTGTACTGCAAAAAACTGTTTGAGGCTTATGTTATCAGTGGACTGATACATTTTGGGGGCGTCAAATATCCTGCACCACTCAGCAGATAATTCAATTGCACTTTGCCTGAAATACCTTGTTGTGAGCTGTAACAATGTCTGGTGGCATTCTGCTTTATTCTTCCCCTTTGACTGCTGCAATATCAAGCAGGTCATTAATCACATGCATACAGTCACACACAGAAACACAAACACCCCTTTGAGTGACAAGATGAGAGTTCTTCTCTGTACAACCCATTAGAGATGATTACAGGCCAATTACGATCCTCTTCAATAGTCTTTTATTTGCGGCTCCAAAATTGCATTATTAGGCTTATCTCTAACTACAGTAGCCTTTTGTTTACTGACTGATCATACTGGCAGTGACGACAGTGGTGACGGAGGCCACAATCTAGAACATCTGATATGAAAAAGAAAGCTAGATTTGTTGTCTAGTCATAAATTAGCCATGGTGGCAACAGTGTTCTAGAACTGTCATTGTCTGGGTAAATGTCTGGCCAGGTACTGTATTAACCTTGGTGTCAGCCACGTTCTAGGACCCTCAATGGCTTGTCATGTGTTGGCCTTGGTGTCAGCCACATTCTAGAACCCTCACTGTCTTGTCATGTGTTGGCCGTGCTGTCAGCCACGTTCTAGAACCCTCACTGTCTTGTGATGTGTTGGCCCGTGGTGTCAGCCACGTTCTAGAACCCTTACTGTCTTGTCATGTGTTGACCGTGGTGTCAGCCACGTTCTAGAACCCTCAATGGCTTGTCATGTGTTGGCCCGTGGTGTCAGCCACATTCTAGAACCCTCACTGTCTTGTCATGTGTTGGCCGTGCTGTCAGCCACGTTCTAGAACCCTCACTGTCTTGTCATGTGTTGGCCATGCTGTCAGCCACGTTCTAGAACCCTCACTGTCTTGTCATGTGTTAGCCGTGCTGTCAGCCACGTTCTAGAACCCTCACTGTCTTGTCATGTGTTGGCTGTGGTGTCAGCAATGTTCTAGAACCCTCACTGTCTTGTCATGTGTTGGCTGTGGTGTCAGCAATGTTCTAGAACCCTCACTGTCTTGTCATGTGTTGGCTGTGGTGTCAGCAACTTTCTCGTCACTGTCTGGTCATGTTTCCCCAGTTTAGTTGTCCCTTCTATGAAAGTCATATGTTGGTTGGTAGCATGGGAAATGCTGGCTCTTGCTCTGACCTATATTTCTAAGTGTGAGAGCAGCAACATGTCAATTGAGTAATAGAGACATTTTTCCTTTCAGTAAAACCCACATAAACCTTATGAACGGAGCATGTTTTTCTTGCCTTCAGGGATTTTCTTGCTGAGTTCATGTGCTGTCATTACTCCTTGGAAGACAAGCATTACAATATCACTGGCTGCAACACAACTGGATATCAGAGTACATTTCATGCCCTGTTCCATCATGGCATAACTTTCAGAAGACTGAGACGCTCATTAACAATAGCCCCACGATTCAATAAACTTATATCACTGAGTTACATACATACTTCCCTCAGGAATGGCACTAGTATGAATTACTGTGAACCGACATCCAAGTCTATCAAGTCTTTCAGTATTACCATAATTGAGGTTGAAGCACAGGGACAAATGGGTAATGTAGATGTGAATTACTGAGCAGTTCAAATTAACTAGGGAGGCATAGCCTACACATGCTGATGTGTCCCACTAATGTTCTAAATAAGCAATAGTTGAATGAGTGCTAGGGGACATACATTCTTTATAGAAAAACAGGGCGGGGGGAGGGTAGAAATAATTGTCCTTATAACCTTTCAGTGCACCCCGTACGCATTTCTTAGCAATTTAGCTAAGCTTTTGAGGAGATTATTACAGATGCTCTGATAATATTTAGATCTGAGAGCATTTAAACAAAATCATAATGAGAATTTAAAGTTAATTGTTATGACCTTACAAGAAAATACTTTTTTGGGGAAAAACGGGGATTACCCTGTGGATGAGTGAGGTATTAATTCCAACGCTGCAGTGAAAGTTGGTTGGAGGATGGTAATCCCGTACACAGGGATTAAACAGATGTGGTTAATCCAGGGTCCTTCGGGATATTAAACAGATAAGTAGGGGGGTTATGGGGGGGCAGCTTCCTTTAAAGGTAATGCATTTTCTATGGCCATGCACATAAACCCTGGTAAATGTTATACTGACATTAAATATTCATAGCATTTAGGACCATCATAGCTCCGGGATGTACGTGGAATCAAATGAAACCGGTGCCGTAGTCATGAAAGGAAACCATTTTATTATTCCCATTCAACACCTATTATTTGTTTTGCTCCATACTAAATACGTATTCTCTTTCACCCTGCCTCCTCATCGAACGGTCCCTAATTAAATCTACTCCCACAAGTCACATCTTCTAAAGGCGACAATGAGGCAGAGAATCCCATTCAGGGAAGTTGATGGATTGTCACGGTGTTGCTGAACCCGATCGGTCAGTCAAATTTTATCTTGTTTGAACGGTAACACCTTACTGTTGGAGATCAAATGTGTGAACAGAGACACAGCAATAGAAAGATTCCTGCAAGAAGAACCGGAGTTTAAATTGAATTGACATTCGAATGAAGACAGTAAATGGAAAGTTTAAAGGAATCTATTCACCAGGAATGGCAGGGTCGGAGGGTCGCAGGGGTTTCCCAGATACCTTTTTTGCAGGCCTCTACAAGGCTCAAAAAATTAAGGGAACACATAATCATTACAGTAGAACACCAAGTCAATTAAACTTCCGGGATATCAATCTTTCCAATTAGGAAGCATAAGCGATTGTGAATCATTGTCACCTGTTTTGGTCCAAATGAAAGTGACCACAGGTACACTGGAGAGGTAATAGCAAGACAACTCCCCAAAAGGGAATGGTTTTGCAGGTGGTGGACACAGACAATTGCTCTCTCCTTATCCTTCCTGACTGATTCTTCTCTTTTGCATTTTGCTAGTGCCTTTGTCACTACTGGTAGCATGAGGTGGTACCTGCAGCCCATTCAGGTTGCACAGGCCATCCAGCTCCTCCAGGGTGGCACATCCATAAATGTCGTCGCAAGAAGGATGGCTGTGTCTCCCAGTACAGTCTCAAAAACATGGAGGAGACACCAGGAGACGGGCCATTACACGAGGAAAGTTGGACAGGGCTGTAGAAGGGCATCAATCCAGCAGGACCGGTATCTGCAATTGGGTTGAACTCTGCTTGCAATACTCATTTCAGAGTGGCTGTGGTTGGTGGGTGTCCCTTTGGTTGATGCTTGGCAATGTGTGCGAATTGATTTTCTGCCTATTGGGCTCTGTTCGAGGCCTCCCCTGGATAGGGCCACAGTGTCACTAGACCCCTGTCTCCAGCCCCAAGGTCTAATGCTGCTATATTGTTGTGTCAAGGGAGTAGGGTCAGTTCTCCTTCTCCACTGTAAATCCTTGTAGATCTAAGGAATGCACTTTCTAAATTTTCCCAGTGTTCTGCCCTGTTTCAACTTAGGAAGAATTGTGGTCTTGGCCCACACCTCCTGAGTAGCAGGCTTGAAAGAATTGTTGCTGCCCCTGTCCAAAGTCCTTCTGGTTGTGTTGCAGATCAAGACGATACTTGACGATATCAGCTGTCACACTGCTGACCCCCCCCAGGTTGTCCTTGTAGAAACACAGCCCACATGCATTTATTCATTATTGAAAACTTGTACTCTTAAAATGTTCGCCCGGCACAGCCAGAAGAGAACTGGTCACCCCTCTGAGTTTTTCCTAGCCACTGAAATTCAACACTGTGGTTCTTTGCTCCTTGGGGTTTCAGGATGGATGTTTTGTAAAAGCACTTTGTGACAACTGCTTCTGTAAAGGGCTTCACAAATACATTTGATTGATTCAATTTGATTGATCTGCTCCTTTGTGCGAGGAGGAACAGGAGGAGCACTGTCAGAGCCCTACAAAATGACTTGCAGCGAGCTACTGGTGTGCATGTTTCTGACCAATCTGTCAAAAGCAGACCCCCGACGGTGGCATGAGGGCCCAACGTCCTCTAGTGGGCCCTGTGTTCACAGTCCAGCACAGTGCAGCTCGACTGGCTTTCGCCAGAGAAGACCAGAATTGGCAGATCCGCCACTGGCACCCAGTTCTCTTCACAGATGAGAACAGGTTCCAACTGAAAACCATATGACAGACGTGAGAGTCTGGAGACGCCTTTGTGAATGTTATACTGCTGCAACATCATCCAGCATGACCGGTTTGGCGGTGGGTCAGTGATGGTCTGGGGAGGCCTATCCTTGGAGGGTCCCACAGACCTCCACGTGTTAGCCAACTGTGAAAATGAAATCCTCAGACCCATTTTCAGATCTTACGCTGGTGCAGTGGGCTCTGGGTTCCTCCTGGTACAGGACAATGCACAGCCTCGTGGCCAGAATGTGTAGGCTGTTCCTGGATGACGAAGGCATTAATACCATTGACTGGCCCTTACATGCACCAGATCTGAATCCAATTAAGAACCTCTGGGATGTTATTTATCTGTGTGTCCGACACTAACAAGTAGCACCACAGACTGTCCAAGAGCTCACTGATGCCCTGATCGAGGTCTGGGAGGAAATTCCCAAGGACACCATCCGGTGTCTCGTCAGGAACATGCCCAGATGTCGTCGGGAGTTCATACAGGCATGTGGGGGCCAGGCACACTACCAAGTCACATTATGAGTTGCCGTGATAAAATTCAAGCAAGTTGAAGCAGCCTGTGATTTCCCTTGTTTTCTTAGATTTTCATTGTGAGTTTGAATCCAGCCCTCAATCAGTTGGAGATTTTGGTTTCCATTGTCTGTTGTTACCGTCATTTTGTTAAAAAAAAGAATACACAATGCATGGTAACGATTTTGATCTTTAATATATTGTGTTCATTGAGACCCGATATGCGATGTAAGTGTTCCCCTCATTTGTTTTCAGTTTCAGAATACCAACGGACTTTGAGCATTCATTCAGTGCTGCTTTTAATGTGATTAATGGTATCTAAAGCAGTGGATCCCAGCTTGGTCCCTCCCCAGAGGGAACTTGAAAACACTCATGACTCCATAGGTTTACTAGTGAAGTTACCATGAGGGGGTACTTCACGGGTACTCCAAACAGAGCAAAATCTTTTGGGGGGTACAGTACATGAAAAAGGTTGGGATCCACCGATCTAAAGTGTTGAGACTAGATCAAAAGGGATCTGTAGACAGCAGAGGTGTTGGCCCAAGTAGGCCATTCCAGCAAACAAAATTTAAACCAGGGACTTTCCAGTCACACAAAGAGCTTCACCAAAATCCCTGACAGCCCTAACCCCTACAGGTAGAACGAAACGCTTCCTAGAACTACTGACCAGTTCAGGGAAAACAGCACGTGTCCAAAATGGCATGCAATTTTCAGTATCCTGTACATTAGAGTCCTCCAAGGTAGAGGTGTCCTGCATAGGGAATAGGGTGCCGTGTGTTGATGCCACCATGTCCCCAGCAGCTCCCGAGCATTTCTTTACATCAACTAGACCACTCTATGGTAATTGGGTCATTGACCTCTAAAGCCATCTGGTCTTGATAAGCGTATCGCCTCCTGTTCGACGTAATTAATTCCTTGCGTTCCCCGTTCCTGAACACACTGGCACTTCTCTCTTTGCCCGTCAGCCCCTGGCTGCTTCCCAAAGCACCTCTCCTTCTCAGCCTTCCATTTGTGCGTTCACACCTGCCATATGGACTGGCGTTCCAAAACTGAGGGAGGGAAAATCATGCAGAGTGTAGGAGCTAATTAGGCGTGCTGATAGCCACTTCTACTGAGCCTGTTACTTTGACAGCCTCGGAGTGTTGTGGCCCATGAAGCTTTGCATTGTTCTGGGCATTGTGCAATTTCATACAGAAGAATGGACAGCCTAGCCTTGCAATCCTGATGAACCTGCATTTGGATTTCATTGATGTGCTTCTGTCTTTTCACTGGTCTCTTACCACTATCCCTACTGCTCTCACTCTGTTTGTCTGTGTCTCGCTCATTGTCTGGTTGTGTTTTTATCTGCCTATGTGTCTCTCATTGTCTATCCCCCTGTCTCTCTCATTGTCTGGCTGTGTCTCTGTCTGTCCGCGTCCCTCATTGTCTGTTTGTGTCTATCTGTCTTACTCTTTGTCTGTTCGTCAATCTGTCAGTATCTCTCTGTCTGTTCATCTATCTGTCTCTCCGTCTGATTGTCTATCTCTGTCTCTCTTCATCTGTTCATTATCTGTGTCTCTCTCTTTTTCTGTCTGTCTGTCTCTTTTTCTGTTAGTCTATCTCTCTGTCTGTGTCTCATTGTTTGGATGTGTCTGTAGCATCTGTTGTTGTGTATTTCACATTTAGGGAACAATTCCATCACTGCAGGATCCTATGAAGATTTATAAAGATGTGCAGAACTTTTGCAATCTTGTGGATGCACGTTTTGGAGAACTCCGTCACCTCCTACTTTACCCTCTATCACCACAGACTGTATCACCGCGTACCTCACCCTTTATCACCTCCTAATGTATCCCCATGACAGGTTGTCCCAGCAAATTCAAAGGGATCTATAGCCCTCTCTTGACACAATCAATGTCAAAGTCCGTGTGTCAATTGTCAGAAAGAGACGGCACAAACTTGGCCTAAATGAAAATTCAGGAGGGAAAAAGCCTCTGCTCTCAAGAAAGAATATCAATACACGACTGACATTTGCCAGACAAGGAAAGCTACAGCAGAGTGCCTCAAAAATAAAAATAAATGAATTGAGTGGCACAGTAAAAGCCCAGATGTCAATCCTAGTGAATCCTATACTGTGTCGGGACTCAAAGCGGACCGTACTAGAAGGCATTTGAACATGAAACCGTTAAAGCAGCACTGTAAAGGAGAATAGGCAAACATTTCTCCAGTCAATGCAGAAGGCAGATAGACAGTAATAAGAAATGGCTAGATGAAGTCATTTCAGCCAAAGGGTGAAGCACTAGCTATTAAAGTTAGGGCTGTACTAACCTTTTCTGTAGTATGACATGTCGCTTTTATCACAACAAAGGGGTTTGAAGTTAATTTTTTAAGTGATTTGTTACATTTAGCAATTATTGTTGTTGGACCTCAGATATCCAGCTGTCCAAGAGCGTGTACTTAATTCATCACATCATATATCTCTTAACACACAGAACAGCCTGTACCTTACCTTCTCTCCTTGGTCACCTTTCTGCCCTGGTATTCCGGCCAAGCCTGGTAGACCTTGATCACCCTGAATAAAAAATACATGTAAATAAATCACAATTGATGTGAACCAGCTTGCTAATGACGACCAGTCCACAACACCCAAGAGATGTGAGAAATGCACTCAGGTACTCCATCTGTCAGAAGACTGTTTGACAACACTTCAACCAACATTAGTAGAACAACCTCAGGACATGACGTGCCTCACGTAGAGCCACAACTTATTTGTGCCAAATTTCTAGCAATAAGCTTTGCTTCCCTTCCGTTGGTTGCCGTCCAGGAAAACTCGGCGGCATAATAAATGGGCTTTAATTTGCCATTTTTATCCTGGATTAGTACATTTGGTGGCAGCGGTGGGATTTCAGAATTTTGAATTCAGCACGCATGGTTTGATTAGAACACTCAGAACAGTACGACCCATTAAGGTTCTAATTGCTAACTTGGAACAGGGCCACGAATAAGACAGTCGAGCTGCATTTAGAACAGCAACCATGTCAGAGCCTCAGTTCTTGAACTGTTTGTGTTCTCACATTACTTAACTTCCAACAAATGTTCCCACCAAAATTACTCGTCGGGAACGTGCGAAACCAAGCAGCGAAATGAACAGACATTATCACTGAGGTTATTGTGTTGAATTTAGTTTCTGTACTTGGGAGAAAATCCTTTTGTCACCGCTGACCTATCCAGTAGTGATACTTTCTTTCTATGGCAAAAATGACGTAGACAAATCAGAAATAAACTCTCGCGTAATACTTTTTTAAAATAATAAATACATTAATGTGTAAATAAATTGAACTCTTGATTAACTAATATGGATGTTCTGTTTCTAACATTGTTGTTCTCCAAAAGAGGTGACATCTGCTGAATGTTTTCTTCCCCTGTCACAACATTAATATGTGTCTGGTTATCGTTGCTGTCCCAGACCGTTTGCTCTTCCAGCTCGTTGAAACTGAACACCTCACCGGTGCGTGCCATTTCAGGAGCTGGGTGGCCTGGTCGAAAACACACTGTATTTAGGGAATATACCTTCTCTCCTGAACACTGACACTGGTCACTGGCTGGGTGGGACCGTTGGACCAGGACTGGCTGGGAGAGCATCCTGGGGAGTGGACCGGTTCCAGCAGTGACCAGCGGGTTGGGGGTAACCCCAGCAGGACCAGGGCCCTCCCTGCTCAGCTCACACTGTGGATACAAAACACAAATATAAACAGCATTCAGACACCATAAACCGCTGCTTACACAAGGGCCAGCTTCCGGGGCTCAGTACAATAATTTGTCGTTTTTATGCTTAGTTGTTTTCTAATTAAGTTGGACTTCAGGTCTGGAAAGTATTATCAGTGTGGAGTCCGGGAAACTATCCGTTTATAATTCATTAGATGATGCAATCCAGTTCCCCAATAGTCTGAAATGCAATAACAGTCCATGGTGTTACCAGTACTCTAAATAGAATCTCTTCATGTACCATGATTCATTGTATCATGACCCAAGGAGATGCTTTTGTTATCGTGCAAATGGATGACTGTACCAAGTGAATGAGGAAACTGCAATTAAGGGGTTTGAATTCCATCACACTGTATCTTGCCATAATAATGGAGACCCAAAGCTGAAACTCAATACACACCAACAACATCCTGGTTATGAAAATATTATATAGTATAAATGTCAAAGGTGAAAGACCATAAAAATGCACCATTAGCCATCTTGACCATTTGGTACCAAGCACGTTAAGCGACCAAGCACTCTAGGTCAAAGAAACCTAACACTCACTGAGATGATGAACCTTATTAGGAATGCATCAAGTTCTAATTTTCAAAATGTCAAAGATGATTTTTCTTTTAAAAATGCAGTCAGTGTCCCAAATTGGATCTTGTTCCCTATGTGCTACTTGGACAGTGCCAATGGGAAATCCCTTTTGGATCAAAGGAATGGATTACTACTAGCTGTCCCTGACCAAAGTCCCCCTGGTTCTGTTGCAGATTTAGTTTCTGCTTGATTATTCCAAATGTCACTACCCACAGCCCACCAGGTCATCCCTGTCCCTCTGGTCGTCCATGTCCATGTCCACCTAGTCATCCTGTCCCTAACCCCCTAGTCATCCCTGTCCCTATCCACCTGGTTACCCTGTCCCTCCCAACCTGGTTACCCTGTCACTGTCCACCTGGTCATCTTGTCCCTGTCCACCTGGTCATCTTGTCCCTGTCCATGCGGTTAACCTGTCCTTATGGTCATCTTGTCCCTGTCCACCTGGTCATCTTGTCCCTGTCCGCATTGTTACCCTGTCTCTGTCCACGTGGTCACCCTGTCCCTGTCCACATGGTCATCTTGTCCCTGTCCACCTGGTCATCTTGTCCCTGTCCACCTGGTCATCTTGTCCCTGTCCAGTAGGTCATCTTGTCCCTGTCCAAGTGGTTTCCCTGTCCCTGTCCACATGGTTTCCCTGTCCCTGTCCAGATGGTCATCTTGTCCCTGTCCAGATGGTCATCTTGTCCCTGTCCAGTAGGTCATCTTGTCCCTGTCCAAGTGGTTTCCCTGTCCCTGTCCACATGGTTTCCCTGTCCCTGTCCAGATGGTCATCTTGTCCCTGTCCA
>JACXGJ010015083.1:0-13952 GCA_016801105.1 Esox niger
ATTTATCATCTATAAACCGATGGACATGTACCCTTAGGCCTGTGAATACACGTTTCAGGTCATTTATCATCTATAAACCGATGGACATGTACCCTTAGGCCTGTGAATACACGTTTCAGGTTCTTTATTCTCTATAAACAGGTGAACATGGTTATTGGCATCCTGGTGTTCAACAAGCTGGTCTCCAGAGATGGGATTCTGGAGAAAAAACCGAAGCATCGCGCTGGGTAAGACAGTGCCTGCAGCTGAGAGGGATTTCTGTTGTGGTATTTTTCTGTGACCGGTAGAATGTCTGAAACAGAACGTCAAACTGAGAAAGGATGCACCTGTTTGAGATACACTGTCATACAATACAAGACAAATATAATGCTGACTCCTATAGGTGTGATGCTGGTTGTTCAGGTCAAGACTGTGCTGTTGTTCTGTGCAGCTATAGTGTCTGCATTGGCCTACTTCGATAGCCCTCTGAATCACATTGTAGCTTTACTTACCGCACACATGCAGACGGGCACACACACACATACACACACACACACACCTTTTATGTAAAGATTTAACCTATTTCTTGTTTTTGGCTGTTCGGAAATTAGGGGCATCAACACAGAGGTCACATTTCTCAAAGGGATGATGGGCTGCGTGTGTGTGTGTGTGTGTATGTGGGAACACAGCATGATAGGCTTCTTCATTTGGCATAATCAGTGCAGGCTGAAAATCCTTCAAAATGCCAACAAACACTGGGCTGCTCCTCGTGTCAGACAGTTTTGATGCACTCTGTTCCGTCGTTTTGTTTTTGTTCTTCCTCCAAGTCAGCCCCAACACATTGCTATCGTCTTAACATTGTCTTAATGTGTGTAGTCCACTGGAATATGACGCGTGTGTTGAGACAGCCTGTCAGACCTTCTGTGAGCCAACCTCTTGTCTCGTTGTTGTAAAAACACTTTGACCTACTTGAGTCACGCGCTCGCAGGACAGTTGGGATTCGGCACCTAGAGAGGTTTCAGGGTTTTCTGTCCTCCTCTTGTATGTTACTCTATGATCCCTGTAGCCTTAATCTGCCCGACCACAGCTAATAGACGTTGTGGACGCTTCAGTTGATACATGAAAACACACTGATCCAACATAAAAACCATGAAGTTAGGACAGCGTAGACTGTTTTTTCACTGTCGTCCTCTTGTAATATGAACATGAGAAGCTGCAACCCCTTGCTAATCTTCACTAATGTTGATTTCTCTCCTGTTCTGGTCGTTTGTTGTTCCGCAGGCCGATGAACGAGCCCCATACAGGGTTAACTCTGAAATGTGCCAAATGTGGCGTGGTTTCAACAACAGCCCTGTCAGCCACCACGGCCAGCAACGCTATGTAAGACCTCTGTTCTCTGCTATATTGCATCTATACCTGGATCAATAAGATGAGCCGTGTGTGTGTGTGTGTGTGAGATTACAGTAGGTTGCAGTCACAGCCAGGTATTGTACATTCTGGTTCCCGCCTGATGGTTGTCGGGTGGTTGTCTGGTGGTTATCTGATAGTTGTTCTTTAGTTACCACCTGGTTGGCTGGCTTAGAAGAGTCTGAAGGGAGCATCCGGTCCAATCGGAGATCCTGTGTTTGTTTGAACTATGACCTGGAAGAGCAAAGAATCTCCAGAGAAATGGCATAGATAACTGGTAGAGTGGCTTCCTCAGCTGAGTCACGATGGATGGATGTTCTGGAGAAAGACTGTCCTAGCTGTAGCAGTGTTGGGATCAGTTGGGAGAGTGTGTCCTGTATTTTTGCAACATTTTTTATAACAGCTGGTAGTTTGTTCTCATGTACTGTACTGTAGGCCTCAGGTGTTTTTTGTAAGCCTTTCTTGTGGTAGACTGGGCGGTAATGTCTTCCATCTCCCAGAGAGGGAACATAATGGGATGTGATATAACATATTATGATATAATGTGATATGATGTCTGCCAGGTGGTAATACATACTCTGACCTTATTCTCCTGTCTGGACCTTCTTCCCCCACTCTCTCTCTCTCTCTCCCAACCTCCCTTCCCTCCCCCACTTTCTCTCTCACCGTCCCCTCCCCCACTCCTTCTCCCCCTTCCCTCTCCTCCCCTCCCTCTGTCTTGTCCTCAGGGCCTCTCTGTGGAGTTCCTGTGTGGTTCTCCCTCTGCTGGCTCTGACCTGGATGTCAGCGGTGCTGGCCATGACAGACAAGCGCTCCATCCTGTTTCAGATCCTCTTCTCCGTTTTTGACTCACTGCAGGGCTTCGTCATCGTCATGGTGCACTGTATACTAAGGAAAGAGGTGAGGGAGGGAGGGAGGGAAGGAGAGAAGGATGTTAGAGATTATGTTATAGTATTTCAGTGGGTCCTGTTTGTGGACACCGTAACAAAACATGTCAGAAAAAAATTGTTATATTGGACCAGTTCACCTTGACATTTTACCATTGGTTCCAAATAGCCCAGCACCAGGTCACACCTTTTAATACAGAATGAAAATAATTCTGTTGACTTCCCAACATGCTGTAATTACTCGGATCAGGATTACTGTGTTGCAGGGTCAACAGTTTGGGTCATTTGTAGGGTCCTACTCTATTCAGCAGAGGCCTTTCCCCAAAGCCCTTCACAGTCACGTACTCATACCGTATATTACATTATAATGGCTGGTCACCAGTGTCCTGACTATGACAGGCCAGAAACAATGACATACGGATGGGTTTCATTGTTGTATTTGTGATTTACTTTCCCCAGGTCCAAGACGCTTTCCGATGTCGGCTCAGAAACTGCCAAGACCCGAGAAACTGCCAAGACCCAATCAACGCTGACAACACCGGAACATTCCCCAATGGCCACGCGCAGATCATGGTAACTGACCACCCCCCCAGCGACTCAACCAAACGCCTATGCTTGCCTTTATTTATTTCCTAGTCAAAAGAGCAAATCCTGTCTGTCACATGAGTAGCATCTGTCCCTGAGGTCCAGGCGTCTGGAATGGCACCACGTTATTCCCGGTGTGCTGTGCCGCGTTTCACCGCGCCCCCTGGCATAGGGAACGTGGTGTCATTTCGGACGCACGCCAACTGAGCTTTCGGTTGAAGTGGACCTTGAGGTGTATGTCTGATTCCCAGCACAGGATCAGACTGGACCGTACTGTGCTGGCTCTGGCTGGGATACATTCTTGTCACATTGTCCTTTCCAGTATGTCTCCAGCAACTGTGGCGGATGTGAAAGCAGGCCAGTGCAGTACGGGTCGGCAGGGATCGGCTTGGCTCAGCTCAGTGGGAAAAGGGTATAGTATTCTATAAACGCCGAGGGTGGTTTGAGCTCTGAATGCTGGTTGGCTGAAGGCCGAGGTGTATCGGGAGGGGGGCGGGGATGCATTACTGTGGTAATTACATTGGTGAAAATCTTGTAACGGAACTACGGCTCCCCAGGAGTATGTGGTGCGTCACCAATATACCACGACTAAGGGCTGTGCTCAGGCATTCAGCATTGCATCGTGACCGACAGTCTTTGGCCATGGAATATTGGCCATGAACCACAACTCTGGTGCCTTATTGCTTTAATATACCCCCCAAGACAGGCGTTCGTGTTAGGGTTGCAGTCAATTCCGATACCATCCAGTCGATTAGGCAAGTCAAACAAAATTGCTCTTCCGCTTTCCAATCTCACAGAGCAAGCGTTGACCTCCCAGAACGGGCTGGGTTTTAACGGAATGTAGCCTTCAGTGTGTTCCCAGCTAACATTCCAGATGATTCCAGTGTGGAGTGTTGAACGCTAGTCTACATCGCGGGCCGTGCTAGCCAACAGGCACCAGGCAGAAATATGTCATGCTGGTGCATAACAGGGAGTTTTGTGAGGCTGTCGGCTCCAGCCGTAATTGAAAAGGACCTACAGTAATGTTTTCCCATAATTATCGATGACTCACCCGGCTGTGTCCATGCCCTCTGCTGACCTCAATTTAACATCGTAACGGATGTATCTGTAATTTGCGCCCCAAACCCTATCAGTGAACTACGGCAATCATTTAAATCGTTCCAGCGTTTTCCCTCGTGTACCCCAACTCTGGGTTGACCTCGGTTTAACATGGTACTAATCACTTTATCAATCACTGTTTTATTCTTACATTATTTTAACGATGTCTGTTGGGTGGATGGGACATTGTTACCCAAAAAGCCAGGTGTTAAATTGCAACTACACACTTAATAAATTACACACAAACATGCACTTTAATAAATTGTATTTATTACTCGATGTTTTCGGCTAAAAACACTTTAGTAACATGTTTGTTTCAGTTTTAATGATTACGTTTGTTAGGCACAAAAAACACAAATATACTGTATATATATACAGCTCCGGGAAAAGAAAATATATATATACAGCTCCGGAAAGAGATCACTGCACCTTTTTCTTTCATTTGCAAAACAGTTGGAAAGGATATCTACATATATATATGTGTGTGTGTGTGTGTGTGTGTGTGTGTATTTAAGTGCCCAAAACCCACTCCAGTCACTGTCAAAAATCACACAAACACACACACACAAAAACACACACACCCTGACCCTAATCTCAACCGTTCGTTCTCTGAACCCAACATGAAATATGTTAGGTCAAGTTTGCATATTCCAATTTATATAGTGAAACATTACACATTTATATTCTAATATCCTAATATTCCTTGTCTGGCAGACGTGAACCACACAAGTCAGAAAGTAGGACTTCTACAGTGGGTGGAGGGCAGACAGGAATCCCCCCCATTCTCTGACAGAAATAATCCCCCTCGTTCAATACAGAAATCTGCTGAGAACCGGCAGGGATTGTTTCCCAACCACGCTTTTAGTGCTTCAAATGCACTTTTCCTTGCAGGCGTGGTTAATTGATATATTGTTGAGTATGGAATGCGCTGGAGAGTAGCACTACTGGCTTGGCCATCACAGAGCCTGACAGAGACAGGTCTGCTGAAACTGCTCCTTTTTAACGATGAGCTTTATAATCTTACATCAATCGTATATCTAAGCTTGCCGTCGGGGATTTAGCAAATTCTTTGCGAATTTATTTTTTGCTACTTCTCCTATTTAAATAAAACTCAACATTGAATAGCGTAACTTTCCATAGCTGGGGAGGCCCTGGGTTTCATTTATGGCACAATTAATGCCCCTTTCTGTTTTGTCAGAGCCAACATCCACGTCTGACGGTGTTTTCATTTCTTTTCTAACTTCTTCCTCCAACAGACGGACTTTGAGAAAGACGTGGACATCGCCTGTCGATCAGGTACAGTATCAGACAGCGCCATATTAAATGAACAAGCTACTGATTAGTTGGCCATAGTAAGTCAAAGGCCCCAAACAGATACAGTTAATAAAAAACACATCTAATGAAATCCTTGTTGCATAGCAACCCTCTGTTTCCAGTGGATGTCTTCATGTTACTTTTGATCCATGAAAATCTCTACATCCAAAACGGCACCCTAGACCCACAATGCAGTGTACTACTTAAGATACAATTTGAAGAAATTGGAATTCTTCCAAGAAGTGAGAAGTGTAGGCTTTGGCGAAAGGAGCTAATTGTTAGCCACCAGCAATCCAGCTAGCTAGCTATCTGTGTGAGATTAAACTTGTTGTTTGAAATCAAAGCAAGGTGTTAGTTAAAGGGTGAGAATGATGATGTTGAAGCACAATGACTTGGCGCTTATCGTTTGTCATCCTCTTTGTACATGTTGTCAATTGACATCGGCACACAATCCATGGAGGGATACAAAATGGACTACGGGAATACATTGCCCTGTAGCCCTGCTTCCCCTAATGACTCATGTAGTTGTTGTTAAACGTTTTCTTTTTAGTGTGTAGTAAGTGTTTGGCTTAGATGCGAAAAGGAAAGTTTAAGCTAGGTGATTGTGATTCCGCTCTCTTATTGAAAACCTTTTGACGGGTAAATTAGGCAGACTGATTTTGATCAATTTGGGCTTATTGCTGCATATTGCAACAAGCTCGTACTTGGCGGAGAGAAGTTCATACTGGATGGAAATGTGTCTTCTGCTTCTGATGTAGACTAAGCCAGAAAAATACTAAGATCGTAAAAAGGAATATCAGAACGGGAGTAAATATATTTAACACACACACACACAATCACACACACTCACTAACACACTCAGAAACACCCTCACATATACACACACTCAGAAACACACACAATCACTAACACACTCTGGCACACACAGAAAGCCCCAACTGCTGACCTTGTGGTCTCCTTGGTTTCTGAACAGGTAATTCCTCTGTGAAAGATCCAGGAGGTTAAAATTGCCCCACAACACCTCTATGTATCCCAAATATTCCTCTATTCCCTACCCAGTGTACTAGTTTTGATCAGAAACGCAGGCACCATTTACCAAATAGAGGGCCACTTGGAATGCAGGACTTGAAGGTCTGAGAGCGGTACATTTCCTGACTTCTGACCAGGCAGTTATGGAGCTAAGAGCTAACCTCTCCTGATAATGTGTCTGGGGTTTTGTTTTCCTTCCACGGTGAACAAATCCTTCATAGAAACACATGAAGCTTGTCTCAAGTAGCAGGGATTTCAGGTCAGAATTGGGAGGACGTTGTCGTTTGCCCCCGGTGTATGCTTGTAAAGTCCTCCTGAGAGGATTGGCCGCTTGTCTCGGTCCTGTACCTAGTTACCACAGGCACTTCTGATGCTTTATGGGAAGCCTCTGAAGTAGTGTCCCTGTCTTCTGTGGAGAGATCTACATAACAGGCAGCTAAGCTCCATTCATTCCATCAGTGCAAAGAAATAGTCCTTTGTTTCTATTTCTGTCCTGGGACTTTTATGTCTATTGTTTGTATCTACACTTATTCAGAAAAAAATAGCAAATGCAGTGGTCTGGAATCTGCAACAGTTATCTTGAGTCGGACCGATCAACAAAAAGGTCTGAGGCCCGACTGCACACAGTTTCCACGCAGACAGACCTTGGTGAGTTGTCAGTACGGTCCATTAACTCCCGTGTCTCTCCACAGCCCTACACAAAGACATGGGCTCCTGCCGCGCCGCCACCATCACCGGCACGCTGTCCCGTATCTCACTGAACGACGACGAGGACGAGAAGAGCCCGGAGGGCCTGAACTACTCCACCCTCCCGGGCAACATCATCTCCAAGGTGATGATCCAGCAGCCCGGAATGCACCTGGGTCCCATGGGTGACATGGGCGAGGGTTGCCCGGGCGACGGCGTCTCCGACATGCGCCGCACCGTCTACCTGTGCACCGACGGCGCCCTCCGCCAGTCGGACCAGGACGTGGGCGGGCACGGCGGGATGGGCGGAGGCGGGCACGACATGGCGGGCCTGGGGGGCCTCGGGGGCCTGGGCGGGCACTCGCCCCAGGGCCAGATGATGGAGACGGACTACATCGTGATGCCGAGGGCGGCGGGACCCGGGAACTGCAACACGCTTCCCACCCTCCTCAAAGACGATAGCTCCGCCAAGATGGGCATGGGCATGGGCATGGGCATGGGCGACACTCTGCCACACGACCGCATGACACAGCACTACAAGGTGTCGCCAGACTTCGGCCAGAGCGGCGTGGGAGGGATGGTGGGCATGGAGCACATGACCTTGGGGGGGAACATAGATCAGAACCTGCAGCAGCCGTACGGCCAGGGCGTAGGGCAGGAACACATGCAGCAGAACCTGCCCTTTGAACCCCGCACCGCCGTCAAGAACTTCCTGGCCGAGATGGAGGAGAGCGGAGGGCTGTCGAGGAGCGAGACGGGCTCCACCATATCCATGAGCTCCTTGGAGGTAGGCGCGAGAAGGTCGTGGGTCAGGAGGGATCCAGCCTGACGTCAGAGGTTTTTCCGCTGACCCAAACTCTTTTCCTGAACCTGACCTAATACTCCTGACGTTACTTATTCAGACATACTGCTACTTCTAACCTGCTGTGAAAAGTGAATGACGTTAGCAAGATCCAATCTAAACTGTACCATGGGAGAAGACTTTATGTGATGGTTTAAGTAAAGAAAAGCGCTTGTTTTACAGCCCTGTTGTGGTAAAAAGCCTGTTGCAGAAGTAAATAAATAATCAATTTTCATCAATGTTCAAGTGAGAATATTGTCAAATTGTTGCTGTATAGTAATTCATTTAGAATTCTCAAGGTGAAAATCCCCTCAGGTCTCTCATTAAGCAAATAGGCATGTCAGGGCGTGGTAAACGGCTAAAATTACCACGGCTAAAAGCTGGTCTGACACTGCAATGCGGCAATATTACACAGACCCCCAAGGTGCCTTATTGTTATTATAAACTGGCTACAAAGGCAATGATTTTTTTCATGCCTGTTGTATACTGTTTGATATACCACAGCTTTCATCCAATCAGCACTGAACCACCCATTTTATTATATAATGTAATGTGTGATGAACCCAAAGGGTTTTTTTTGCTCACTTTTTTTGTGGGTGCTTTGGTTATCCAATTTTTTTTACCATTACCTCAAGCTATATATTACACACTATGTTATGTTGTCTAACAATCTGCAATATGTTCTTGTCTTTTCAGAGAAGAAAATCGCGCTACCAAGACCTAGACTTTGAAGTAAGTAAAATGTAGCGGTTAAGAAAGTGCATGCTTTAGGCTTTTTTTGTTACAGTAAGGAAAGGTCAATTTGTTGCATTTGTGTTCACCCTGCCCTTTAATTTACTACTACTTTGTATAGCACTTAAGCTTATTGGAGTAACATGGTCTTGACACAGCCCAGATTTATTGATGTGTGGCATAGTTAAGGTAAAAGCAATGCTGTCCAACTAAAGCCGAGCAGGGCAGCCAATTCTCATCCCTTTTATTTTGTTCCTCCTTCATTGCCTATATACATCCCTGGCCATAAGTTGATTTCAAAACTGCTATGCTTTATAAAGTCACCTGCACATTTCACACTTGATGCTTGCACTTTGTCAATGGAAAATATTGCATTTGCTAACAGCCCAAGACAAAAACGTCTCACACAACCTTTTTGTACAATGTTTATTTGATCATCAAATTGGCGTTAACTTCTATACGTAATTTCTCAACTGGCTTCTGTGATATGCCCAGTGGCAGGTGACATGCTGTCCAGAGGAGGTGTGTGGGCTGTGGGGAGCAGAGTACACTGCATTATAATTTCCATAGTTTTATTGGCTTTGATTTTGAAACGAAACGAACCCCTTGCCCTTGCAGAAAGTCATGCACACCAGGAAAAGACACATGGAGCTGTTCCAGGAACTGAATCAGAAATTTCAAACCCTGGACCGATTTCAAGACATACCAAATATGGGCAACATGGTGAGTAACAACAATAACAGGAAAATCAGCAGTCACACTGAATGGTGATTGAAGGGACAGCTGATTGGTCAGCGGTTGGCTGTTGTCGACCAATGACAGATCCGGAGGTGGTCCGGATAAGGGGGTGATTGGTCCAATTTGAGTACAGAGGAGGTTTGCATCCGGACAGATAACCTTGTTTAGAAATCCATTTACTGAGCAGAACAGTGAGTCATAGAGCAATGAACAGTGATCCAGCTGACCTATTCAGGTGGAAGACAAGGCCTGATATGTAACAGACCAGCCAGTCGCAGCTGGCAAGGGGGCAGGTCTTGTCTTCGGCTACAGGCCTGAATGTAGTGGAGACACAACAGGCATCTCACCACAGGCTGTGAAATCACTGGCTCTCACTGAATTCATGTCCCCCCCCGCAACTTCTCGCACACTGTCTCCTCGCCTCCTCAGAAGGCCTCCTTCTCGGCTTTGTTGAAGGAGAAGATCCCTACCTACGAAAGGATGGAAGGGATAAAGGATGACTATGGTCTTTAGTGCCGAACCCACCCGGCAATGAAAGGGCTGGCAGTCAGACTGTAAAGAGAGCGTCTCACAGTGAACAGGGGCGGAGTTAGACGGGAGTCCGTCGCAGCGCTCCACATGCATTCCAGTGTATCAGTCAGTCAGTCAGTCAGTCAGTCAGGCAGTCAGGCAGTCAGGCAGGGACACGGTTGGTGGGGATTGATCACCCACCGGCTGAATTCCACCTCAACTGTTCCATGCACTGTGTCATGTGAATACAGTGCTGGCAGACATTGGCTTGCTGACCAAAAAGCACTCGGGCCAATTGTGCGAGGACAGACACGGACAGCTTGGCCACTGAGGCGGGCGGGCCCAGGGATCCTCCGTGTCGTGTTACACGGCCGCTCTCCTCACATTTCAATCAGCCCCGCTGCACAACATCATCTGCAGCTTGTTGCTTGGTAACAGCTGCAGGGATATTTGTATAGACCACGGTAACCACACTCTAGTGGAGCTGCCAGGGAGAACCTTGCGGGGTTCTGATAATTGTCTCTTTTGTCAGGTTGAACAGGTTCCTCAAGGAGCTGCTGTGAAAACAGACTTATATGAACCTAATTAGACTCGTGTTTGTTTATTGCGATGGCAGGGGTTCAAAGTTCGAGCTTTTTAAAAATACCTTGTTTAGGTGACGACCTATCAAATTGAAGGCACCACTTATATTCCTTTCATAGCCACCCATCAGTGAACACCATTCCCATTTAGCTCAGTAGGTAGCGCATGGCACGGACACTAATTTAAGTCACTCTAGAAGAAAGCGTCTGCTAAATGAGCAAATCAAAATACAAATACTAAAATCCTGTTCAACAAGTTCAGTTTGTACATTGCAATATATATATAAATATATATATATATATTTTTTTTTTTTACTGAAGTAATTGAACAGACGCTTTCATCCAGAGCAACCTGCCCTTAGATCCATACTAATATTAACATGCATGTTAATATTAGGCTCTTAAGGACCTTCTACATTTATTTTAGCCTTGTTTAAGTCACATCCTCAATATGCTGACGAAACCACACAACCGATTAACAGGAAATGCACTTGAACAGGTGGACGAAAATCATCCTAAAGCCACGCCTCTACTAAGCCACGCCTCCGCCGTTAAAGATTCCTCCAAAACCCCTCAACTAATTAATCATTCGCAAGGAAAAACTATTTCACCGACTCGGGAAGTGCGTTCCGGTTCCTCCAATCCCCACTTATTCTAATTGCGCATCTTGGTTTTTTTTGCCCCCCCCCCCACTTGATGTTTTTCTGAAATACAAGCACTGCAGAGCTGGCGCCACTATTTACCTCCCTTAGACTGTTTGTAAGCCTCAGTAAGCGTGTATCTAGATGGTAACGCTCCAGAAAACAGTCCGAAACACCAGTCCTCTATGGCTCGTTTTCAGCTGTAATGGAAAACACTATCCATCTCAATACCTCCATGACGTAGCTTTACCATATTATGCACATTTTATATGATGTCATTACCTTTTGTTACCTACGCTTTTCACAGAACCATTACACCCTTAATATGCTCAGCGAGAACATTTGTCGAGGTGATCGGGGCCCAGAGGCTACGGGTTATTATTCAATATCTATTTGGATTATCCATCATTGTTTGGCTACACTTTATAATAACTTTCATGAATAATCCATTGGCGCTTTCGCATATATACATGCTTATAAATGTTTCAAAACATAATGAAATGCAAACATGTTTATAAACAGTTTTCTGTGCTTGTCCATGAAAGTTATGGTTTACCGATGTCACCCAATGTTTAAGCAATACGGTCATTTAAAAAGAGATCTCTACATGGAACTGTTACTAGTTTGAGGCAGGCGTGTTGCCTTCTAATGCATCTTGCCACCCAGTCCTGTGCACAGTATTATGGAGTATATCATTTAGAACCTATAGTGCCTTTTCACCGTTTCTAGTGACCACAATGCATTCCAGCAGATTCCCCCCTATGTCCTAATACAGGATGTCCCTGTCAGTAAACGCCACTAACCCTTTTACCATCACGTCTTCACCAGGACAAGGCCATGCCCAACAAGAACCCTTGGGAGAGCTACAACCCAGCCTGTGAGTACCAGAACTACGCCACCATGAATGTACTGGATCCCGACGCCAAGGACTCCCTGGAGATGACCGCGGCCGAGTGGGAGAAGTGTGTCAATCTCCCCCTGGATGTCCAGGAAGGTGACTTCCAGACAGAGGTCTAATGTGATCCCGAAAAACCAGGAAATGTCTCCAAAATGGCTTTCCTCATTCCTCATGTAGTTCTCTACTTTTGACCAGAGCCTCAAAGCTTTTTTTGACCCATACACATGGGGGGTCTTTTGGACCCATTGGGGTCTTTTGGACCAATGGATGTCTTTTAAACAGGACAGAGGTTCTGGTTTAAAGTTGTGCCCTGTATAGGGAATGGGAGTTATCCACTTTGGAGGCACTCCAGGAAGGAGACTTCCAGGTTTGAAAAAGAACCAGGAAGAGGAAAACCAGGAGTTTAACGATTACCAGGAAAAGGAGGAAGCGGAAAACGGATGTACTTTGCACTGAACAAATCGAAAGACTGTTCTCACAGCCTTGGCCTACGACATATCTGGATTCTGAAGACGTCAGGGACGTGATGTGCCAATACAATTTAGGAGGAAGGAAAAATATATTTAAAAAAAGACAAAAAACATCAGTGTTACTTTTTGTATTCTCACTAGTGTACTTAATAGTGCAGTGGGACAAACAGTCGGGTGTACAATATTTACCATAATGTGTTTCAGAGTAACCATGGTAAGAACAGTCGGTTCAAAAAAGGTGAAAGTCTTTCTAGATGAATAAACCTCAGCAAGCTAAATGAAGACATTGTCGTGTCAATCCCAGCTTCGCCGGGTCCAGTTTTATATTTCACAAAACTGGACCCTGGAAGCACTATGTATATATTTATGCAGGTTTTTAAAAAGTTTATAACAAGTCGGTTTGGCCATTACTACACTTTTTACTTTATAATATAAAAGAAATTATCAAGAGAGAAAGAGAGAGAGAGCTGCAGGCAAAGAGGATTTTCTGTTATATAAAATTGTTTGTCAAAGCTACATTCTTCATTGCTTTAAATGCAATAAAGGTAATACTCACTTTTATATGAATAATATATTTCACAAACTTTAATACTGCAGAATCTTGCTTGAAGAATCGGCAAAAACTCTTTCATCTGCAGCCCTGTATAAAATATTTAAAAATGAAAAATGTTGTATGGTGTAAATAAACTTTTGTCTACATATGTTTTACTTGTGCCAATTTATTTTAATGAGAAAAAAATGCCAACCTGATCAGGAGTCATAGCGTTATAAAATGTTAACATTTGAACAAGGAATGTAAATAAAAGAGAAAATATGTTCGTACTGCTTCAGAGAACGTGTCATGCCTTTGTCCGACATATTGCTCTTTACACCCAGAGGTTCATCTTTCTCTGGTGCTGCCATACTCTGGTGTTCTTCAACAAACCGATGTTAGCGTTGCCAGAACAAAAAACAGCATGTGAAATTAAACAGTTGTCAGGGTAATACTTCAGTTGTCAGGGTAATACTTCCTATCCAAAGTTCCTCTAATGACTTTGTTGCAGCTCTATATTTACAGTATGAACAAAGGATAAATGTTGATAGTCGGTTAAAGACCTTACTCTCACCATCCAGTCAGCAACAAAAGATTTAATCTGATAATTAGTGTTGGTTTTAATTAAAATAAACAATGCAGAACTGTAGTTTAATATTCCTATATGGAGGTGTGTTAGCCTACATAAAGAACACAACATGGGTAAATGGAAGTCTGTTAGCCTACAGAAAGAATACAACATGGGTATATGGAAGTGTGTTAGCCTATAGAAAGAACACAACATGGGTATATGGAGGTGTGTTAGCCCATAGAAAAAACAAAACATGGGTATATGGAAGTGTGTTAGCCTATAGAAAGAATACAACATGGGTATATGGAGGTGTGTTAGCCTATAGAAAGAACACAACATGGGTATATGGAGGTGTGTTAGCCCATAGAAAAAATACAACATGGGTATATGGAGGTGTGTTAGCCTATAGAAAGAACACAACATGGGTATATGGAGGTGTGTTAGCCCATAGG